>JABSTQ010003911.1:0-34694 GCA_013358835.2 Ixodes persulcatus
CTGCGTGTGAACGCAGGCGGTCCGTGTTGCTGGTGTTTGCGACGTCAAGTTGCTGGGTGAAATTGCCGCCGTTCTGAAGGGGCTCGTTCTTGGTAAAATTGCCCCGTCTGAAGCGGGCAAAGAAGGCCCGCTTCAGACGGGGCTTTCACCCTGCAACTTGATGTCGCAACCAGCAACACACGGGCCACCTGCGTTCACACGCAGGAACTGAATTGCTACGACTTGCCATCAATCATCATGAAATTTTATTTTTCTTGCACTATCTAGATGCACAGTTATATTGAAAAAAAAAACATGTTTTTATATCTTTAAAATTGTGCTGAGAATACTAACTCATCTTTTTGAAACAGTTTATTTCCAAAAACGATCTATTTCAAACCAGAGCCAAGTCTTTAGCTGTCATCATCACCACCACGGGGTTGTCACGTGAAAATATTGCGTCCCTGATTGGCTGCTGCCGCTTCACACTTCTCCTAGTTGTTCAAGTTGCTCGTTCGTTTCGAGTCCAAACTCGATCTCAGCAATTCGTGCTGATCTGGGAAAACCTAGGGAACAACCCGCCAGCAACCTCAAAATTGCTGGAAAAGTTGCCCCATCCGACGCAGGCCTTAGGGAACTGAAATCAAGGGCAGTGGAGCTCTAGGTTCAAGCCCACGTAAAGACATCTTTTTTTTGTTTTGCTTTTTTTTTAGTACAAATATATATATATATATACTTATTTTTTAGAGTTTTAACGTATAGACGCATAATTTACACGCTAATTCACATTCAGAAGTGCTTTTATTCACACCTGTGCTCCCTAGTGCTTGTAATAGCTTCTTGGCGAGCTATTGCAAGCTCTGCAAAGGGAGGGGCATCTTCCCACCCTTCGCAGGCTGTAAAGCTGTGGCTTGCACAGCTCTAGCAGGTCGCATTTCGCTCACTGGCTCATCATGAAGTACAAGTGCTGCATGAGTCGCACCACACCGTAAGGCCATATACGGTCGAGTCGCAGCACTTGGGACCATTCGTCACTGCACTCAGGTATTGTATGGTGGCATGGTCGGGGCATGAACCAGGGGTACAACTTGGAAATGCTGATCTTCATCACATTTGAAACACATTTTTTATTACTTTTGTGTCGAGTTGTCAGCATTTTAAGGGTGAGGAAACAAGCAGCAGCGAGAGCAAAAAAAAAAATTGAAAGCCGCTCTTACTGAGAATTTATTACGAGCACTATACTCCGTTTCACCTTATGTTGTACCGCAGCGGAGGCTAGAAGTGCGAGCTCATAGCGTTGATAGCTGCCCTTAATGCACGAGAGCTTGTGCCGCCGAGATCTGCCCCAGAGCAAGGAGCTCGTGCTCGTGGCCTTTTCTGCGGTACATCATAAGGTGAAACAGAGTATAGGAAGCCGCGGAGTATAATTAAAACACTTCTAAAGGTGAATTAGCGTATAAATTAGGTGCTAGTGCCTCAAAAATAAAAAAAAACAATTTAAATATACTGAATAGGTGTAAAAATATACACCAGGAGGACTTAAACCAGAACTACACAGTCTGTAAGTTTGAAATTTGACACCTTAAACCACTCGGCTACCACCCAATTTTGTTTCCAGGCCGTTTATCGAGGTATATGAATTTCGTTTGCAGCTGTCGGCTGCAAGAGAGATTGCCTTATTTTCATTTACTTTACTATTCCCACCAAATATGACAAGTGACCGAGAATAGAACCTCATTTGTCGGCCTAGCCTGTCTTGCTGGGCTCATATTTTGTTTCATCACCCGTTTAGGATTCTGTTGTCGCTGATCAAAACAAAAGAAAGAAAAAACTGTGACTAAGTGTGACTTGTTCTGGTGTGCAGGTACCCTTGGCAGTAAACTCTGCTAAATGAGGCAAAATAGATATTATACTTTTTTTTATCAAATATGCATTGTTTTCAGGGGCGGATGCAGGAATTTCCTGAGGGGGGGGGGGGGGGTCAGGTGTTGGTCAGCGTACCATTTGTTTAGGCACCCCCTCCCCGTCTCCCTCGTTTCACGCCCTAAATTTTACACATGCAGAAATCAAGAGGGGGGTCAGGACATCCGGACCCCCGTCTAAATCCGCCCCTGGTTGTTTTAGCAAAATAAGCTACACTATTTGACTAGGGTGAAACAGAATGAGCCTCTCCACCTGGGTCTGTTTTCATCTCCTGCAGACACCAGTTCCTGCTTTTTGTGGTTTGTATCAGACTTTTGTGTCTCTGTCCAGCCAAAGCATCTGTGTTAGACTAAGACTGGGTTCTTTCGGATATCTGCAGCTATTCTCGGCAGCAGATGGCTGCCAATCAGGAACACGAGTTTGTTCTCGGCCACCAAGAGCAAGTATTTTCAAGGTGAGCTATTGCCCGCCTATATGAATTTTGTGTTCCATTCCCCTTGGATGCCATTTCCTATGTGTAGTGGTCTTGCATTAGTATTTCGTTGTCTCTCTTCTGCAAAAACACCCAAGTTTGACTAAGACCGGGTTCTTTCTTATACATGCAGGTCTTGGAGGCAAGCCAATCAAGGCCAGAAGTTTGCTCTTTGCCGCTCATGGCAAGTGTTTTCAAGGTGAGTGATTGATGCCTATCTGAGTTGTGTGTTTCATTCCTCACAGACACTCTATTTCCTGTCTTTATAGTGGTCTTGTGTCAGGCTTTTGTGTCTCTGTCCGGCCAAAGCATCTGTATTAGACTAAGACTGGGTTATTTCGGATATCTGCAGCTATTCCGGCAGCAGATGGCTGCCAATCAGGAACACGAGTTTGTTCTCGGCCACCAAGAGCAAGTATTTTCAAGGTGAGCTATTGCCCGCCTATATGAATTTTGTGTTCCATTCCCCTTGGATGCCATTTCCTATGTGTAGTGGTCTTGCATTAGTATTTCGTTGTCTCTCTTCTGCAAAAACACCCAAGTTTGACTAAGACCGGGTTCTTTCTTATACATGCAGGTCTTGGAGGCAAGCCAATCAAGGCCAGAAGTTTGCTCTTTGCCGCTCATGGCAAGTGTTTTCAAGGTGAGTGATTGATGCCTATCTGAGTTGTGTGTTTCATTCCTCACAGACACTCTCTTTCCTGTCTTTATAGTGGTCTTGTGTCAGGCTTTTGTGTCTCTGTCCGGCCAAAGCATCTGTATTAGACTAAGACTGGGTTCTTTCGGATATCTGCAGCTATTCCGGCAGCAGATGGCTGCCAATCAGGAACACGAGTTTGTTCTCGGCCACCAAGAGCAAGTATTTTCAAGGTGAGCTATTGCCCGCCTATATGAATTTTGTGTTCCATTCCCCTTGGATGCCATTTCGTATGTGTAGTGGTCTTGCATTAGTATTTCGTTGTCTCTCTTCTGCAAAAACACCCAAGTTTGACTAAGACCGGGTTCTTTCTTATACATGCAGGTCTTGGAGGCAAGCCAATCAAGGCCAGAAGTTTGCTTTTTGCCGCTCATGGCAAGTATTTTCAAGGTGAGTGATTGATGCCTATCTGAGTTGTGTGTTTCATTCCTCACAGACACTCTATTTCCTGTCTTTATAGTGGTCTAGTGTCAGGCTTTTGTGTCTCTGTCCGGCCAAAGCATCTGTATTAGACTAAGACTGGGTTCTTTCGGATATCTGCAGCTATTCCGGCAGCAGATGGCTGCCAATCAGGAACACGAGTTTGTTCTCGGCCACCAAGAGCAAGTATTTTCAAGGTGAGCTATTGCCCGCCTATATGAATTTTGTGTTCCATTCCCCTTGGATGCCATTTCCTATGTGTAGTGGTCTTGCATTAGTATTTCGTTGTCTCTCTTCTGCAAAAACACCCAAGTTTGACTAAGACCGGGTTCTTTCTTATACATGCAGGTCTTGGAGGCAAGCCAATCAAGGCCAGAAGTTTGCTCTTTGCCGCTCATGGCAAGTGTTTTCAAGGTGAGTGATTGATGCCTATCTGAGTTGTGTGTTTCATTCCTCACAGACACTCTATTTCCTGTCTTTATAGTGGTCTTGTGTCAGGCTTTTGTGTCTCTGTCCGGCCAAAGCATCTGTATTAGACTAAGACTGGGTTCTTTCGGATATCTGCAGCTATTCCGGCAGCAGATGGCTGCCAATCAGGAACACGAGTTTGTTCTCGGCCACCAAGAGCAAGTATTTTCAAGGTGAGCTATTGCCCACCTATATGAGTTTCAGCATTCGTGAAGGAGCGCAAATTCAAAGCCCGGGGGTTGGCCATTGCAAATATGTTGACTTGGAAGCGCATAGGAAGGAAGCTTTACAACAGTATCCACCTGCCTCAACAAGTGAAACCGAAACTAAAAACGTGGGTTCCATTAAAAAAAAATGGTCAGCCCGAGTTAACTCAGGGGCAGCACGGAGCAAACAAGCCACGGTACGAGTATGCTCGGTTCAGGCTTTGTAAGGGTGGTCTATGACTCGGTGTCTTCTAAAAAAATTATTTTTTTTTCTAAAAGTGTGGTGTTCGAATATCTGGGGATGGGTATTGAGTCGTGATGTTACGGTAAAAAATTTCGTCCACTCCCCGGATTCATGTGCCTTGTCCATCTAGCGAGGGGTACAAGGACTTCAAAATTTTTTGTTCGGAAAAGGGGTGCGTCAGTATTGACGTCTCATTTTACATCAGGCCTCTCAATTTAAAATGCACTATAAATGATATGCCTGAGATTCGTTTGGGTGTACCACCGCTCAGCAAGTATATGGTTCTGTCTCAAAAAAATCTAATCTGATGTTGAGTGCACCTCGGGTCTCCACTGACGATTCGTCAGAACGAGACCCAACCGGGACACTAGGGATGAGCGGCTTAAGCGAGGGAGGCTACATATACGACAGCTTCTTGCTGACAAGTAATGAAAATAGATATATGGTGGGTGTTTCATTTGCTATGCCTTTTGGCATGTACATTCTTTTTGTTATGTTTCAAGATTTCTGCAGAGTACAGTTTCAACTATTGTAAAATACCGAGCATGCGCCCAGATCGCAGAAGTGCCTACCTTCTGTTTTCGGAACGATCCACAAATAAGCAAAGGGCATACCAGACACGCCATCCACCTGTTTCCAGCCATGCTCAAAGTAATAAAATAACACATCAAGTGCCCAGGTGCCGTGGCGTCCATGCCACAATAGTGACGGTCGCGGAGCTGACAGATCCGTGCCTGGCACAAGTAATGGCATGGCCTTTGGGAACCAGGGAATCGAGATTAGAGATGTAGCACAAAAATTGGAGGCAAGCGGCGAAGGTGAGCAGGGTTAACGGAAGACAAGGATGAAGGGGGTCCCATGGCATGAGGCATCTATGTCCCGTGCATGTAATTTTGAGTGTGCTGTAGGCGGCTACTCAAGAAAATTGTTACTTGTGTGTAACTAATCGCAAATCTCTCTTGCAGTTTCCACGGCCCACAAGCCAGCAGGCGCCAGTTCATTCTCGTTCAAAGGTGAGGATTCCAGATTTTCTAGTTTGCTCTGAAGCAGCAATACTGAAGCCAGACAAGCGGTACGGCATATTTAATTGACGTAGCTCAGAACGACTGGGGACGCTTTCACTGAAGCTTGTTTTGCTGCAGTACACGCATGTATTGCAGCAAAACAAGCTTCATCGAAAGATGAAGCTTTGCTGGTGGCAACAAAACGTGTGCCCAGTTTTGTCACAAGAGGCATATTATGTCACGCACATGTAATTTTGAATTTATCCGGCTTAGTGTGCTGTAGGTGGCTGGTCAAAGAAATTGGTACTCTTTCTGGCAGTTTCCACGGCCTAAGAGCCAGCAGGTGCCAGTTCGTGTTCCTCAAAGGTGTGCATTTAAGATACTCTAGTTGGGTGCGAAGCAGGAATAGTGAAGCCAGACGAGCGGATTTGTATATTTAATTGACCGAGCTCAGAATGACCCATAGCAGTGGCATTAAAGCTTATTTTTCTGCAATCAACACAGACATAATTTTAATCTATCCGGCTTAGTGAAGGATTGCTTCTTGTCGCGAACTAATCACAAATTTTTATCTTGCAGTTTCTATGTGGCTGCAGCTAGCAGGTGCTGTTTTCATTAAAAGGTGAGTATTTCACATTCTGTTTTCAAACATCAAGTTTTTGATTGAGGGTCTTAAACAGTTAACTTTCTTTTGCAGTAAATGCCAGATCCTCCAGTTCAGGAATATGTTAAATATATTTGGTATGAATAAGCCCAGTGTTTTGCTTCTTTATTCATAATTTGACAACAGCAACATTCTTTATTTTATCACTCAGAAATACACACAAGGAGAGACTCCGTTGCAAAGAAATGTTGTGCTGAACGTGATATTTCAACTCGTATATAGTTTTATTGGTAGCCGATAGAATATATTTGATTCTAATATCCATAATACGCTAAGTACACTGGAATCATAAACCCTTATTGGATCCCCATACGCCACGGGGATCCAACAAGGGTTTATACGGTATGAGATTCCAATATTTTTAGCGTATTATGGATATTAGAATCCCATAACAAACCCTTATTGTAACACAAGACAATAAGTGTAATGTTTTCCAACACACTATCCATATCGTATTGTAATACAATAAAAGGGTATTGTTTACCAATATCCATAATACGCTGTTCATATTGGGGTTTTCCAATAGGGGTATAGGATTCCAATGTTTTTAGCGTATTATGGATATTGGAATCCCATAACAAACCCTTATTGTAATACAATACAATAAATGTAATGTGTTCCAATACACTATCCATATTGTATTGTAATACAATAAAAAGATATTGTTTACCAATATCCATAATACGCTGTTCATATTGGGGTTTTCCAATAGGGATACAACAGACCGCTCACAACGTGTGAACTCAAAGTTGCTCTCAGCTTAAAAAAGCAGTCTGCACCTGGGCCAGACAGAGTTCACTAAGAGATGTTCAAGCACCTGTCTCATAAATCCTTGTCCCACCTGCTGTACTTTTTCAATTACCTTTGGGAAGCTGCTGCTTTTCCGCGTGCTTGGAGATGTGCCCATGTCATAGCTTTGCTGAAACCTGGAAAAGATCCTTCTCTGGCTACAAGCTACCGCTCAATAGCACTTACAAGCGGCTTGGGGAAAACTTACGAAAGGCTTATAAATCGCCGTCTTATTTTTCTTTTGGAAGATAAAACCTTTTTTGACATTAACCAGTGTGGTTTCCGGGCTGGTCGGCCGACCATGGACCATCTGGTCCGACTGGAGACCGCAATACGTAAGGCCTTTGTACAAAGGCAGCATTGTGTGTCCGTGTTTTCTTATCTAGAGAAGGCATATGACACTATATGAAGGTATGGTATCCTTCGGGATCTGTACAAGTGCGGAGTGCGTGGCCGCATGCTCCGTTGCTTGCAGATTTTTTTTTAAGTGAGCGTACATTTCAAGTTTGAATAGGCTCAACTTTATCCAATGTCTTCTTACAAGAAAATGGTGTACTCCAAGGCGGAGTCTTAAGTGCCACTTTATTTGCAGTTAAGATAAACAGTCTGGCTCAAGTTCTACCGCCATCTGTATCTTACTCGCTTTACGTGGATGACGTGCAAATATATTTTTCGTCCTGCAACCTCTCCAGTTGTGGACGGCAACTGCAGCTCACAATAAACAGAATGAGCAAGTGGGCGAAAGAAAATGGTTTTAATATTTCCTCAGAGAAAACTGTGTGTGTGCCGTTCTCAGTGCGACGAGGTTTGACTTTGGACCCAATCTTACAATTGAATAATGCAGAAATATTGGTGAAGCACGAACATAAATTTTTAGGCATGATCTTTGATAAAAAAGCTTAAATTGAAGTCTCATTTAAAGGAAATAAAGCAGAAGTGCTTGCGATCCTCTAACATCCTTAAGGTGCTGTCGCATATATCTTGGGGGTCTGACAGGCGATGCCTCCAACAGTTGTACAATGCTTTAGTTCGGTCACGCCTGGATTGTGGAGCCATTGTTTATGGTTCGGAGCGACCTTCCACACTAAGGATGTTGGATACAGTTCATCACCTCGGACTCCGGCTTGCCACTGGGGCATTTCGCACATCACATGTATTAATCTTGTATGTGGACACGCATCAAATGTGTCTTGAAAACGCCGACAGTACTTGAGCTTGTGTTATTATTACAAAGTGCTGTCGGAACCTAAAAATCCTGCTTATAGTATTTTACACACCCCTCAGTTCTGTAAGTTGTTTGAAAACAAGCCAAGAATAGTGCGCCCTCAGGTTTTTGAGTTTAAAGTATTTGTAGCTCTCTCAACCTCCCTGTCTCTTCCGTTAGTGGTGTTAACTTGCCAAAATGTATAGAGAGATTTGCCCCTTGAAACGAGCTGCCCATATGTTGTGACTGGTCTTTCACCGAATACAGTAAAAAGACCGTTGCTCCACAGTTTCTTCCGCAAGAGTTTCTACCTTTGCAAGAAAGGATATCTAGAGGTTGCACCGAGTACTATACCGACGGGTCGAAATCTTTATGTTTCGTTGGTTGTGCAGTTGATTCTAGCAACCTTAAAAGAGCTGTGCAGCTTGACTCAATGGCAAGAGTCTTCACTGCAGAGCTCTATGGTATTTTATTAGCCATTGAGCATATCCTGGACAACAGTGTATTGAACGCAGTAATTTTTGTCGATCGACAAAGTGTCTTAACTGCTATGTCTTCCAGAGTTTCTACAAAGAATGTACTTACACAACATGTTTGTGTTAAAGTAAAAAAAACTCTTCTCCTTGGATTTAATATCAAATTTTGCCGAGCACCGAGTAACGTGGGAATTGCGGGGAATGAGAGCGCAGATCGCTTGGCTGCATCTGCCACAAATTCAATCGTATCTATTGGCCTGCTCTACCAGGGCCTGCCCTACCAGGATTTTAAACCGCTTTTAAATAATTTTCTTTTAATGTCTTGGAAGCTAGAATAGGACACTTAAACCAATAGCAAACTCCACGTGATTAAACCAATGATAGGCATCTGGGAAAGTTCGTTTCACAGAAACCGCCATCTCGAAGTTCTGCTTTGCCGCTTGAGAATCGGCCATTCACGTTTGACACATATGTACCTCCTCTGGGGCGAAGAAGTTTCACTTTGTGCCCATTTTGAGGGAATTACTTAACAACTTTACACATTCTATCGGAGTGTAGGTTTTATCATCAAATGCGCGTATCATGTATTCCTGAACTTTTTAGAAACCATCTTCCCTTTCATCCTATGTTTTTACTTGGTGACAGCGCTTCACTTAGACGGGTTTTTGATTTTTTTAACAAAACTGGTTATCCACACCAGTTATAAAAAGTTTCTCTAGCCTAGCACCTGTTTTTTTTTTAGTATTAATAAACATTTTGTTTGGCGCATTACGGCCTCCGTTGCCGCTGCGCCATTAAAACCTTAGTCTTACTTACTTTGCTTGTAGCTCTGGAGCTCGAGCTCCAAACCTTGGATCACCATTGACTGTGATGCAGTCTCGTGTTTCAGGTCTTGGAGCCGAAGCATGTGCAAGCAATCCGATAAGCCATGCTCAGCAGTCTGCCATGTGTTCTCAAAACTACCCCTGTCAATAATTAGGCCGATGGTAGCACCGTCGTTGAGCACGCCGTCCACATTGGCGAGTGCGTGCCCTGTGATGTCTCCCATGGCGCTGGTGTTCATATCGGCGATTGCGTCCTCTCGTGTTGTCGATTCACCCACCACGTCTTCACCGGCTAGATCATCGAGTGCGCTGCTTGTGCCCTCTCGACTTGCAGCATCGCCTATCGCGTCTTCGCTGGCTGGATTGGCTAGTGCGTCGCTCCTCGTGTCGCCGCCAACGAAGCACTTTTGTGCTGCTGGTGCGGGTGGTGGCCGGCGTTCACGCGGTTTCTTCCTCGGAGGCTTTCTGGCGACATTGAAAGCGAAAACGCTGGGCACTGCTTCTTGCTTTAGATAGCGGCGGCTACCAACTACGTTGGCGAGATAGTCACTTTGGTAAAAGTGTAACGAACACAGCTTCGTATACTTCGTGATGCGGAAGTTCTTCCCTTCGTGGCGTTTTATCGCGACAACCCACCGTTTACGGACGTTCGGATTCGATAAGAAGGCGAAAAAGGACACCTGGAAAGAAGAGAGTATATACATTTCTGAGTCGTCATACGTTACGCCCGATTGTTGGCGCTGGCGTTCGTTTATCGCGTCGAAAGGCGTAAGTGCAAGCTTCACCTGCACCTTCCCTCACACGAGCGCCGGGAAGGCATCACAAGACGGTAGTTGCTGCTAAATCTACGCATTAGTCTGCGACGCAGTCAAAGCTTCTGGCGTGAGCACATGGCTTTACCTAGGGTGCCTCAATGTCCATCTGTTTAGGGTGATGCCACCCTTTGTATACTTCGTCTCACCTTAGTATGGACTATTGTTATCCGCGCGTGCTAAAAGCGCGGGCTAGTTGCTTCGAATGAAGCCTCGGCGGCTGCACGAGCGCTCGTGCAGCGAGTGCTCCAGTCAAGGCAGTCAAGGCTAGCCGCTCGCGCTAGCACAGCATTCGCGGGTAGTCCATGCTAAGGTGAGACAAAGTATAGTACCCGATGCCGACAGCACGCGCTCACGGGGAAAATACAAAGAAATCGACGAAAACAAAATGTCGCCATAGCATAGTCAGCGCCACAAACGCGTGCAGAGACACGCTTTTTCACGCGCTTCTGAACAAAAAATAAAAATAAACGTGTGAGACAAAATGGCGAGATGCCACCACCCTAAGCAAAGCGCACATGAAGGCACCCTAGCTTTACCCATAGCGTCTCATTGCGCGAGTGCGCGTGCAAATGAACCGCAACATCAAACCAAATGCTCGCGCCCGCAGCTTTGACAGCGTTGTAGACAGAGTATGAAACTGAGTAGAGGAGGTATCCACTGGACGCCATATTTGAGGGCGATGTTTAGAGCGCATGCCCAGAGCGAGCTCACATTAATAGCCTGCTAAGACCGGCAACCTTGATGGTGCTAAATGCACGCTCCAAAAGGACTGCGGAAGCTCGCCGTCAGCACGCGCTCAGCAGCCGCGCACACAGATATGGCCGCCAGTGAATACTCCCTATTGGCGATGTTAGCGATCGAAAGTGTCGCTGTGGTCGGCCCACCACAATTGGCCGAATGCTGACTATGACGTCAACAAAGGATGTCTCATCGACGGAAATAAGAGGAATGTAAGAACTTCAATTTTGACGGTGTTGGCAGTGTTGCTTTGAGACCGCTATGATTTCAGGCTTCTAGAATGTTCATTACAAACACCATCGAGCTCGTTGTTCACAAGGTAATGACGTCACGAAAGGTAACCGAACGAGGGCGACACCGAAACATCTCGCCGCTAATAGCTTATTGCATGTACCCATATGTAATTCTACCTAGATTCACTAAATAAGGCATTATTTAGTGACACTGATTCTACCGTGGCACGACTTCACACGTTTCGATCGCAGTACCCGGTCGCGTCGCTCGGCTGTGAGTTCGACACGAATATCAGCCAAACGCAATTACTGTTGGAGCGGGCTCACCTTGTTCCCAGAGGCATCCTTCAGTTCTTTCTGCTTACATAGCGGCACGCAGCAATAGAGAGGCATCTCATAAGCAACGGGAGATCAGACGGGCCGGACGCAGCTGCTGCGGCCACGGCGGTTGCTCAAGCAATACTAATGGCGGCCACGACGCTCGAACCGCTCTTGGACGAACCGAGCAGGCAGAAAACACGTGAAAACTAACCTTCATACCTTTCCCGACTCTTTTGGTACAGCCCCAGTCGTGGCGTTTTGACGACAAGGCAGGTTTTTGTCTGGTTTCTTCCAAAACAACACAGGAACGCACGTACCGCATGGCGACTTTCGCCCACAGCCCTGGACCGGAAGTACTCCCGATGCGCCACCACCGCGCCGTGACGTAACAGAGCTGAGTTCGTGAGTACTTCATGTCACTTAAAGTCACACCTCAGCCGACGCTACGGGCCGACGTGGCCAATCAAGTGCCGCCAAAAGTGCATCGTCACGGCGCTCCTTTTTTGTGGGTTGTCTATCAGCGGCTCAACCAATCTCGCACAAAAAAAAGCGCAAGATGGCGGCGTATTCACAGAGCGTTATTGTTTAGTTGGTGATAACAAACGAAAAAATACAATGGCCGCTGTGACGATGCACATCCGGGGGCTGTTTGAGTGGATCAATATGGTCGTTGCGTCGGCTGCGGCCAGTTTGGTAGTTTCAGCGGTCACAAAAAAAGATTATGTCGAAGTAATCGGCCAGGACGAACATTGAATCGATATAATTTATATAAAATAATCCGATTTTATTAGATACCGTCTCTTTCTGTTACGTAATAATAAGTAAATAGAACTTCGCCAAGGCGAAGTTTTAATGTGGATTTTTGGAGGTATCAGCGAAAACATTCCTCCTAACTTTGCATTATTGTTCTAAATTATACAGACTATCAAATTTATCAAATAATCTTATTATTCAAACAAATATTGTTATGAATGCCCTATGAAAATAAACAATTGTAAAATTTTTTTCTTAGAACAGTCCACTTCTTTTTTACTAAACAATCATTCATCTGTTTCAAACTCTTTATTTGTACGTACTACCACCCTATAACCAATAGAAACTAAAACTAAATTAATTGAGCTCATTCTAGAGTGGTCTCAACTGTTTTCCATATTGTGCACTGTTATGGCCATTGATTAGTCATTTTTCTGGTGTCTCCTGTGGCTTCTCGGGTGGGGTCCATTTCATAGGCGAACTGTATATATCTTCATCATAGATGTGATATTTCACTGTGTATAGATTGTCGTATTGTTTTTCGCATTTGGTTATGTTTTTCCTGCCATTATCATTGTCGCCTAATCCGGATTGGGTGTTGCCTTGACAGTATTGTTGATAGCCATCTTTGACCCAGAGTTCACATTCTAGAAAGAAGAGATCGAAATATCCTAAGCTTTTTCCTTGGCTTCTTTTCCGTCGCTTTAATATTTTATGTGACAGAGTGTGACGAATTAATATTTCCGTGCATTTTTCAGTTGCTGCTAAAGTCCTCGCAAATCCTTTTCATCGGAGACTACACCCCTAGCTTCACAACCAGCAACAAAAAATGAAAAGTTGATAAGAAACATATAGCTTCGATAATAGATTTTTCATCTGCCACATGTAAACTTTTATAAGAAAATAAATATGCGAGACGGTCACGTCCTAGCTTATACCACTCTAACAAGTGATGTTTTATATTCACGTTAGAATAGTAGAAACATTAAAATATAAACCGACGCATGCAATGTCACTTAATGCCAAGAAAAAATAACGGATCAACGGCAAGTTACACGGGAGCAATAAATACATCACGGTGTCTTCATTGTGTAGCAGGGATTCAGCATCCGTAGACAAAATTAATTTTTTTATCAGTAAATTTTGATTACTGAGGTTAGCTTAGGTATGTATTTCAATAACTAGGTGTTTTCTTATATGTGAAGCTGATTGTATGCACGATAATAAGTATCTCATCTACAAAATAGTAAGCATTTTTGAGCTATTACGAGAGGTTTCTCTGCGGAGCATATAGACCTCAGAATTGCTAACGTTTAACGTTTTTCTCACTAACAAACTTTTAATTCATATAAGTATAAATTGAAAGTTTGACTTGAAAACAAGTTGGGCATCCCTAAAAGTTGCCAACAAAGATCTCCAATCGTATTTTATTAAAACACTAAGGGCCGGTTGCACCAACGCCGCTTAGCGCAAAGCGGAGCTTAGCCGAGAACCTAAGCTAAGTTTTGGTTTCGTTCGGTTGCAGCAAAATCGCTTATCGCTAAACCTAGCACTAAACTACGCTTATCGTAAGCGCTCAGCATTGGGCGCTTTGCTTTTGGTTGTTTCTTAATCCTTAATTTAAACCATGGCGGCTGGTTTGTGGCGGTCGACGCGGTGGACGAAATTGGTTGTACAAAGTGTTTCAGGCTACAACAGCGTGAGAGTCTCGACAGAATGACCTTCGATTGTGACAAGGATGCAAAATATTGTCGCGTGAAGTGTTTATCGAACCCTGTTTTAAAATTGGCTTTCCACTCTCAGTGCGTGTTAGCCCTAACCGAGATAGGTACGAAGCTGTGGGGCTCACGTCTGTCTTCCCGTTGGTTATTCTGTCAACGAGCTTATTCGTATGTATACCTTACTGATTTTCGCATAACTGTAGCGTATTGTTATTTACCAGCTTGCTTATTTCTACTTGCAACGCATATCCTTCAATCCGATCAGCGCGTTGAATAATGGCAGTACATGATCTCGGCGATCAGCTGATTGTCGACACTTCTGCCGTTTGCATCAGATTGCGGCGCTTTTAAATTATAAAACAGCGAAAAGTCAATTTCTTTCGTTTTCTGAGTTTCGAGACAATCTTCAGTGAATTTTCCTTGTCTCGCGAGTTGAATCTTGGCTTCAGAAAACTGTATCGTTCCATAACAGTAACTTTTTTGGTGATCGCGCTTTTTAGGAATATTTTGCTTTATATCTTTCATTCGTGGCGACGACAACTCGACGACTTCTATTCGACAATTTCCGGGCATTTTCGCAGCTGCCGTGGCGAGTTCGTCACTGTTTTGAACTTCATCGGTCTCGGGCATGACTTGATTTTAGTAGTCATCTTACCTGCCTACTTATTCTCGATGATGTTTCGTCTTTAGCGGTGTAGCGACTATACTTCGTTTCACTTTATCTGCGAGCGAAGCCAAAGCTAGAAGCGCGAGACCAGCGCTTGTAGATGCGGAGCATCTCTTGCTCGGGTCTATGTCCCGCGGCGTCGGCGTCGTAGTCCGCACTCACACTACGCATGCGCAACTCTCCTCCTTCCCTCTCTCCAACAGCTGCGCGTTACTCTCTCCGCTCTCTCTCTCTCTACCAGCTGCGTGCACTTCGCGTGCGTTCGCTTCTACTCACACCGCGCGCGCATGCGCAACTCTCCTCCTCTAGTCTCCTCTCCTTCAAGTGTGAATATAAGCAGCGGTAGTGCGCTGCGAGCGTTCAGTTCAGCGCTGCTGACTCCACTTCACTCCGTTCTTCCGATGAAGTGTGATGGAAGCAACAGTCCTGTCAGTTAGTGGGCTGGCGCAAGCAAGCGTCAGCACCACCCCACAAACTAACAGCAACGCTACGTCCACTGAAGACAAAGCTGCGCAGCGAAGGGCACACGACGCTGAGCGCTAACGCTTGAAGCGAGCGGCAGACCCTGAACTACGGCAACGAGATGCGGCGTCCATTTGTCAACGTCGAGCGGCGGATGCTAAACTACGACAACGTGAAGCAGCGGCGGTTCGAGAACGTCGAGCAGCAGAACCTGAGGTTCGGGACCGTGAAGTTCAACGTAAACGTACGAAGCTAGCGGCGGAACCGTTCCCTTCGAGAACGGGAAACCGCGTTGGTTCGTGAACGTCGAGCAGCAGAACCTGAGGTTCGGGACCGTGAAGTTCAACGTAAACGTACGAAGCGAGCGGCGGACCCGACCTTCGAGAACGGGAAGCCGCGTTGGTTCGTGAACGTCGAGCAATACGCAGACACACATCCTTTCATGCTCATTGGTGACTTTAATGTCAACGTCATGAAGAGCCATTGGATAGTTGAGTACATGTCATCACACCACTCGCTGCAACACGTATCATACGACGACCGCAAACAATAGCCAACTACCATTCACGGCACATGCATTGATCACGTCTTCACCAATTTCAAGATCCACCCACTGCACCAAGATCCCCTCACGGTTCACTTCAGCGACCACAAAGCCATCCTCATCAAACAAAGTGCACACCTCAAGTACTAGACGCTGCTCTATAAAGACCTTCGTTAACCGTTTCACCTTCGTCTACGCAATTAAAAAAATTACACCATCTTCCCGAGGGGAACCATGGGGTGATGCGGAGCATCGCGGAGTTTCCAACAACGTTCACGCAATGTGTGGTAATCAACGCAAGTTAACAACGTAATAACACGCAAGTTAACAACGTTACTAACAACGTTACTAACACCGTTAATAACACCGTTAATAACGATCTGCGATGCTTCGCATCACCCCATGGTTCCCCTCGGGAAGATGGTGTAATTTGTTTTGCATTTCTCCCCAGCTCGCGCGCTCGAGCAAAGCCTGAACGCACGGAGCTTCCGTGCTCGCGCTTCCAGTTTTGCCTTCGCTCGCACATAAGGTGAAACGAAGTATGAAGCGTCTTTCTCGCGTTCGGTGAGATCTCAAAATGTGAGCACGAAAACTACTGTCACTGTCAAAATATTCTGTTATCAACCGATATTAAACACACAATCACAGAAGTAAAGAGGATTCGTGTTTATTTAAAGCGCGTTGACTCCTGTTTTTGAAAGTTAAGCGAAAAAAATGATTGAATTGGGAGACCTTTAATTCGTTACTCACCGAAGAAATACAGCGAAAAGCAGACGCCGACGACGGCTACTACAGCAGGTTTTTTGTTTACAGCACGAGATTCCTCTCCGCCAATCGTATTCGTCCCTCTGAGCGTTCCTTAGTTCGCTCTGTTTGTCCCTACATTCCCTAGGCAAATCAGCGTTTAGCTAGGGGCGCGTCTGTAAAGCCGGGTTACCGTTGGTGCAACCGGAATTTAAACCCGTGCTTATCCGAGCTCGGTTTAGGGCGCTAAGCCGACTTACGAAAGAGCCGCTTTGGGTTAAGGTAAGCGACGTTGGTGCAACCGGCCCTTAGAAAGTTTTATTAAATCTGTTTTTTCTCCTTTATAGACCTCCTGCGCTGAAGCTTTGAACAAACTGTAGCGCCCTCATTTTGGGTAGTACAAGCTCACTTGATTGAGCCTCGCACTACTTATGGCACGTTGGTTGAGCTTTTTTTAATTCTGTCTGGTCCTGAAGAACAAAAAACACTTTTGGACGGCAGAAATCGGCCAGACTCAACGCCGCAAGACAACCAAAAGTGCCAAATTCATGACACCACCGCTAGGGTACGCGTCTCTTATCTCTGGGTGGTGACGACAACACACCTGTGAAGCGACGCTTTAATTTTTCTTTTTCTTTGTCATGTCTACTTTGGAACGCGCGGAACAGCTGTTCTTGGCTCACGCGCTAAGCGTCTTAGCTTTGACGGCGTTCGAATTTTTGTTGTTTATTTGTATTTTCATCGTGATCTCGCGCTCGGCACCAGAGCTGGCACGCTTCTGCATGCGTGACAGTTTTAGACGCTAAAATTGGTACTACTCAAAACAAGGCCTAACAAGTCCCTTTTCGCAGCACCCCCTGGGGAACGCAGGAGGCCCATACCTTCACAACAGTTTGGAAAGCGTGCATGCATAATCGGACCACTGAGTTTTACCACGGTGATGCAGAGGAGAGGTTGTGGATGATTGGTATTTGTAAGTACGTGCGGTTCAAATCGCATAAAGTCTAAACTACTAACGTAGAAATGCCTAAGATAAATTTCGGCATTTTCTGACAGCAATTGGTCTTGAATAGTTTTTTTTTTAGAGCGCGGCTCTTAGGCGCTTGTTTCCGGGTTGAGCGGCGTCGGCGCTGGCGTCGCCGTCGGCGTTGGCGTCAATGTCGGCGTCGGCGATGGCGTAACCGCGCGCGTTGCATTATGGGACGTATCCCCGCTTTTTATTAGCGGGGAAATTTCCGCGCTAACTTTAGCGGGTTAAGTTTCCCCACTAAATTTAGGGGGGAAATTGACATCATGTGACTTCCACCAATTCAGTTTCCCCGCTAAATATAGCAGGGAAAATGACGTCACAACTTCGTGTCACGTCACCCATGAAGAAATTAAGCGGCAGGGGAGGAGGACGAAAGGAGAAGGAAAAGACAGAAGGGGGAGGAGGAGAGGGGGAGGTGCATACACTCCCCTCCGTACCTTCCCCTCGTCCTCCTCAAAAGCTGCGCTCTAGTTTTACAATACAGAGATTTGAAAACGTCTCATGTTTATTTTTTTTATATTGACCAGTCAGTGTTAAAACGAATCTGAAACATGTTGCGTCGGAAGCTGCGGAACAGGATCACTGCAAGTGGCAGCCTCACAAACTTTTTCCTATCCATTCATTCCTTCTATCATTAATTCACTCGTGCATGCACGCATCCCTGCATGCCAAGTGCCTACCGCTTGAAGCTTCTTCAATGCAGCACTTGGAGATCTATGCGCAGGTCATCAAGAATAGTCAGGACAGTATTCACACCTACATGTGTTCAAAATCATTACCTCTTCATTGTAACCGCGTCATCTGCCCTGCATTATATGTATATATATATATTTCATTACAACTTTTCGGTTCGAACACAAATCGACTAAAAGGAGCGGTCTGCTTTCTGCTTCGGTATGACACCGTCGCTAAACCCATCCACATAGCACCTCTTCTCCTCGGTGCCATTAGACAGAAATAAGACAGCATAACGATCTTCTCCGTTTCACCTAAAGTCCGGTTGCGACCGATGCTACAGTCCGATGGCGCCAATTGAACATAGCCGAAAGCGCCCCGTCACGGCTCTCATTTGCTTCATGCGTTTGCTGTCACCGAATAACCCAATCACGCACAGTGAAGGCGCCTTGCCCGCGCTTTTTTTTTTTTAGTGCCTGATTGGTTTAGCCGGTGTCTGAAAATGTATAAAATGAGCGCCACGACGATCCACTCTTGGTGCTGCTTGATAGGCACCATCGAATCGTAGCGGCGGCGGCGGTCAGGCTACCGAACAAAGAAACATTATTTTTTCTGTATGAGTCGGCCCGTGCTGCGATGTGCAAACACCACAACAAGTCTAAGTAATAAAAAAAAAATACTCACTCAGTTCCAGTGTTCCAAAGACAACCATCACGTCGCAGAATGAGTAATCCGAATAAACGAGCCGAATTTGGGATGTCCCTGCATTAGCGGCTGTTGAACGAAAGTAATATGCGTATATTAGAAACGGCAACCACTAAGTTCTTTGACAGCTTGATAAAGGCAGGGTGTGGTTGATTATGTCCATGCTTCTTGCTTCTTTTTTGGTTCTTCGACGCCCTTATCTGCGAATGATGCAACCTGATTGGCTCGGCAGCGGTAATGAGGCTTGGGACTCACCACGCCCCGCGTTTCTTAGAGCTGTCGCTGACTGTGGAACGATGAGCGGCATTCTTGCGGCGTATAGAATCGGCATAGATACCGCGCTGTGAAAATTTACAGCGAGGTGCCTCAGCTGCGTGAAGCCTTTAAAGGGGCACAGAAACAAAACTTTGGAGCTAATTTCTTTGCTTTAGTATGACGAAGGTAGCAGTGGAACCTCAAATACATCAATATTCCGTTAGAAAACGCGAGAAGACATATATTAGGCTGAATTAAACGATGACCAAAATCACCTGGTCATTGGTTATGAAGCTTCCATAGAATGTCGTGACGGCATCGGCCTCCGACGGCAGTGCCACTATATGGGAAACGCGCTCACTAGTACAGATTACCTAGGAAAGAGCGTAATATCGAAGGTTTGGTGAAGAAACCCAAAGCACACTTGGCCACCTTGGATTCACTCCGCCAGCCAATCGCTTGCACTTATTCTTTGACGTCACTGACGTCAGGCACGTCAGGGGCCATGAGGAACTGATGAAGTATCTTTTTCAACATGCAGCGTCACCACTATAGATGGAATACGCTGCGTAAAATACTCGAGTGATGCCACTGCCGTGCTGCCTCACCGGTCTCGGCCTGCTTCCCTGCTCGCTTTAATAAATGAAGGACGCCGATTGGTATGGCTCCTTCAAAGCGATATTTATTTATCCGTGTAGCTGGCGCCCTCGCCGAGTTTGTTCGTTCTGATCAGTCGGTGGTAAATGAGGTAAGCAGCAAATTCCTCGTCCTACCAATGTCACACATGATCCTCCTGTCGTCAACTTAGACAACCTGAGGTAGGTAATCTGCCAGCATCTCGCCTCGTGCGAGACAACAAAGGTACCTTAGCCGCCTAGCGACGATGTCGTCCGGTTCTAAGAGCAGCGAGCTCGCGCCCGAAACCGACGTTGCTGATGTCCCAATATTGGCCAAGTCGCGGAACAGAGAACGCACTACGTGTTGTAATAACGCGCACGGCTCCGCCGGCTCCGCATCTCCCGGTGATATGTTTCAGCCCTTAGGCAGTGTAACTAAGCGATGCAGTAACGCACTGAAGCCACCAAGTGTCAGCGCTCCTTACTATGGTAGGCTTGGCCACAGGGAGGCCGATTACGTCGCGGGCAAGTCGCAACCTCAACGGATATCCCGAGAGGCACCGCGCTCTTCGATGGCTGATTTTGAAGCGCTCGCCAAAATCGAACATTTAAAACAAAAAATACGGCCATCCGTTTGAAATACAAGCGGGCAAATGTCATAGCGGATAGAGTTGATCATGTTTAAGTTATTTGTGAGCGTGGGAGGTATACCTAAAATTTCGATTCAGTACCCCTTTAAAGTGACCGCAATAATCGGCTTGTTAACGTATCGCGCCACGATTTATCACAGTGGTGCCCAAAAGTCAAGAAATCATCGCAGAAAAAAATGAAAGCCGTTTACAACTCCCTGTAACGCCAAATTAGAGTGCAGCTCTTGAGGAGGAGGGGAAGGCACGGGGGGGGGGGGGGTCACATGACCTCAGGGGGATGTCACGTGACCTCGGGGACGTCGACGGGTTTTATGCAACCCGGCGACTCCAGCGGGTTGCATGCAACTTGCATGCATGACTGAATGCAACCTGGGTTGCATGCAACACACGGTTACGCCGACGTCGACGGGTTGCATGCAACCTGAGTTGCATGCAACGCGCCGTTACGCCGACGCCGACGGCGACGCCGCTCAAGCCGGAAACGGGCGCCTAAGAGCTGCGCTCTAAAACAAAAACAATTTGAATGAGTAAAAGGTAAAAAAAATATATATATAACTAGGTTTCTTTTGCTACGGCATCCGTCTGCTAACAGAGCAACCTCTGACTGGCGCAACAACCGACAGATGGCGGCAGCGGCCCCGGCGGCCGCTGAGCTGCCGTAAAGCATGGGACACATGAGCGGTGAAACTGGGCGCCGCACGGCGCTCCACATGAAGCACCACCTGGCGACACGCGTCGGAGTATATGGATCCAGAGCACATGCACGCGAAAGCACGTCGCGCGACGCACATAGTTGCTAACTGGGCAACGCTGGGCATCAAAGGGTTAACCCTTTGATGCCCAGCGTTGCCCAGGAGCAACAATTCAAACATGAATTTTTTTCTCCTCCGAAACCCGCGAATCTGTGCAATTAGCGCCATCAGCCGCAAGGCCGAGATGACCTGACCTTCTAGAAATAAAAAACAGAGGGCGGCACTTGTCCGCTTTCACTCTTCCGCTACACTTGTCTGGACTGGCGAGCGACCTCGCACTGTACCAGGTGAGCGAACATCGATGAAAGCAAATGCAGGATTTGACAATGAAACAAATCCTTAATGAAAATCTCCTACTGATTGACTAAAAGAGAGGTACGTGCAGTGAAAATGAACTTACAGTTTGTGAAAGCTCAGTAGCAGCCTGACAACTATGATGTTGCCCAGGAGCAACATTGGGCATATGTGGGTAGCATTGATATTGGTGAAGAAAAATTGATAGCGTATCTGTTATGGTTCCCCCGCGGCTAGAATCTTCAAATATGAATGACTTTTATGGTTAAATAATTTTTGCAGATAAAATAAAAAATAATATAAATATTTATCTCGTGTACAAGCGACACTGCACGTAACTCTGCATCAAAAGAAGCCTTTATCTGCTCACTTTCCGTTCTCAAATCGCACAAGCCCTGGCACACGTGAAGGCCAAGCCTTTGACGAGAAGGTCAGACGCATTGGAAAATGAAAATGCATCTCCAAGCAAGATCACTCGGCCACTAAAGCCAAAACCGACAGATGATGTGAGCATGGGCGTACCAACCGGTGGGGCAAGAGGGGTGCTTGCCCCCCCTAACCCCCCCCCCCCGCAGTTCTCAAAGTGTGGGGGGGCAAGGCATGTGTTTTGCTCCACCCCCCCCCCCCCCCCTGAAACAGCCGCCATTGGGCAGGGCAAACACTGTCCGGCGGCGCCCAAGGGACACCAAGGGCACCACCCCCAGGCCCTGGAGGGGGGGGGGGGGTGGTCTGGTTTTTCCCCCACTCAAAAACAAGTTGATACGCCACTAAATGTGAGGTATGGTGCAAATACAGCAAAACTGGTTACACATTCCTGTACTGAGCAAAATGCGAGATGCACCTGTGCCTTCTCCCAAGTCGCAACTGTTTTTACTCGTTTCACGTGAAGTAGTGCCTCAGATGCCCAACGTTGCTCAGGAGCAACAAATCATTATGCGTTCACAAATAAAGGTAATGTTTTTCTGAGACCAGGTTTTTTGTTTTTTTGTCTATTCTAAACGCGCACCAAACTTTGTAGGTGTGCGTTACTTAAAGTAAAGTTTGGGCATCAAAGGGTTAAAACGAAGTCTTAAAGCCCAAAACGTAACGTATTCAGATTAAAAATAAAACAAATAAAACCGGCGCATATATTCTGGTGCTACCATTATATTTCTATTAATGTAAGAATGTCTAAGAAAACATTACCGCAAAAGGTGTGTTCACAACACTAGCAACGCCGTGTTTGCTATTCTTTTCAACCCGATAAGCTGAAATTAAAATAAAATATCGAAGTCGTTCCAATGAATAATTGTGAAGACTGTGTGACGGAGTGTATTCCCGACTCATTCGGTGCTGTGCGTGCGGGCACATGTGTGTGTGTGTGTGTGTGTGTGTGTGTGTCCAACCGTGGCGTTCGCGCCAGATTACAAAGAATCCTCACCTGGCGGCCGGCGGAGAAAAGAAGGGAGTGGGCATGGGAGCGCAAGCGTAATGCTGACGCTTAACCAGGACATGCTCGTTTTCGTACAGCTCCCGTTTTTCGTCTTGGTCGGACTCATTCCTGGAACCGTCATCGCTGCCCCGGCCAACAACGTCATCGACAGTCCGGAATCATCCTTATCATCTTCTGGCTTGGAGGGCCCGTCAGCTGTTTCATGGAGCGCCTTCTTTGCGGATACAGCGCCACCACCCCTGTCGTCACTCCCACACCACCCTTCGGTGGGCCTACAAAAGCAGGTGCCAGAGCGTTGCCGCGCCAGTGGGCATGGGAGCGCAAGCGTAATGCTGACGCTTAACCCGGACATGCTCGTTTTCGTACAGGTTTGTTAGCGTTTCTCCCTATATACTAATGGTGAATTCCACTCGTAGATCCGGAGCGCTTTCAAAAATCCGCGAGGGAGGCAAAATTCCGCTCCGTGGGACCCGCTCCGAATCGACGAGGGGAAGATAAACTCGCCTTTTTGGAGCGACCTCCCCCACACCCCTCCCCATCGCTTTCCCCTCCGCCGTTCAAAATGGCCGCTGCTCGAACTTGACCAGGCGCCGACTTGACAAGCCCACCAACGCCTGAGCCGACTGATCTTTCCGACGCAGAAATAACACGCGCACGACACAGGCCGGGCGAAATTATACGTACCACGGCGCTCATGTCGCAAATAACGAAGACGTCCGCGTTCGGCACCGTCACATACCTTTCGGCCGCGTCGAAGCGGCGGGGCACGGACAGCGATTGCCAGCGGTGGAGTTCAGATTTCTGGTACGACTTTAATAAACACAGAGGTAACAAACCATCACTTGCACGGTCGTTGCCTAATCTCTTCTTGCTTTATTGCACGGGAAAACGCCGGCGGAGTGCCGTGTAAAAAGGTAAACAATCATTGGCAGCGGAATGAACAGGCCTAACCTTGCGTCTGCCTCCGGCTTTCCTGTCGTTCTTCCTCTCACAATCACAGATGTCAGCACTTACGATTTACCACGCTCCACAGTCCCGGCTTTGTATCCCTGATCTACGCGAGGTAGAAGCGTTCGAGCCGTCACAATCCCTCGTAAACAACCGATGCACCCGAACAGATCCAACTCGACGACCCGTCCGGCCCGCCGACCTCGCCAACCTCGCCGCGCATGCGCAAAGGAAATCACGTGGGCCGCTCTGTCAATTTCCGGAGAGATCTGTGAAATCCCGCAGAGCAAGTTCGGCGGAGTTTGAGGCGCTCCGTGGAGCGGGCGTTGCCAGAGATCTACGAGGGGAAGATGACCAGCTCGAGCCAGATCTGCGAGCGGAATATGCGCGCTCCAAATGGAGCGCTTTTGGAGCGCTCGAGATCTGCGAGCGGAATTCACCATAAGCGAACTAGCAACGTATGCCTTCTTCTGCTCCCATGCCCCGGAGTGCTTATTGTATCTGTCACTGATTGTTTTTGTATGCTTAAGGCACTGCTACTGCAGTGTGGTGATGTGGAAACAAATCCGGGACCCCTGTCTGCCTCCGAACAAAGGCAGTTAAATGACATGTTCGTTATGCTGCAAACCATTGAATCCAAATCAACGATACTTGAAGCTGGACAGAAAAACATCAAGGTTGACATAAAACACATCTTAGAGAAACAACAAAGCCTTGATACCGCTCTGTCTTCTCTTTCTAATCGGGTTACTTCAATTGAAGAGGATGTATCTATCATTGCTGAAGTTAAGCATGATATTAGTGAACTACAGGTTGTGACGTCCGAGCAGAGCGCTGCAACATCAACCTTGCTTGCTCGCATAGACGACTTAGAGAACCGTTCGCGTCGTTCAAACTTGGTGTTTTAAGATACATCTGACGCTCCTAGCGAGTCTCAACAAATTTCTGAACAGAAAGTACTTGACCTTGCGAAGGGCAACCTGGGCGTCGCAGTTGATAGCTCACATGTCGAGCGTGCGCACCGCCTTGGTGCTGTAACAATTGCGGTGCTATGCTCGCTTCGCTTCCTGATAAGATTAGTTGGAGCGGCGCTGGGTTGCATTTCTTTCTTTTTTTCCTCTCCTGATTAGATGCAGAATCCTTAAAAGCCAGTTTGCTTTTATAATAAAGACGGATCGTTCTTCCAGCAGCAGAAAGAGTCTGTCTGTTTTCTTCGGCAGCCGTTCCGTCGTCGTACCCGCCGGAAACGTAACAGCTGGTGGCAGCGGTGGCGGCGGTATGGAGCGCACGTCGGCAGAGGTCTGGTGCCCGATTTGGTGAGCGCACGATTTCCTTGCTATCATTAGGAGCCTTAGCTGGTGGAAATTAGTGGTAGGGTGATCTTTGACATTTCAAAGACTAGGCAGTCGTGAATCTCACGTCGCTAACGAAACCCGAGCTCGTTATGCTGGCTCAAGAGCTAGGCATAACAGCCCAGAAGGCAATGCACAAGCAGGAAATTGTTGACGCAATATACAAATGCGGGGCAGCAGACGACGAAATAGAGGAATGCTAGAAGGCGGTCTCTTTTCAACTAAGAGCGTGAAGTTGAATTAAAGTTAAAAGAGTTTCAACTGCACAAACTTGAAGAAGGTGCAGCCACGTCTGTGGTAGCCACACGCCGCGAAAACTTCGATATGCGCGGTTTCATGCAGCCGTTTTCTGTTGGCAACGACATCAGCTTGTACCTCGTGAACTTCGAAAGGACATGTATAAATGCAGGGTTTGGGAAGGACACTTGGTCGCAACGGCTCCTGACGTTGCTCCCAAACGAGGCTGCAGACGTAATCGCACGAATGACTGTCGAAGCGGCGCGTGACTACGACAAGGTCAAACTTCAGCTTAGGCAGAGGTATAGTTTGTCCACGGAAGCCTTGAGGCTGAAGTTTCGTAAAACAAGGCGGCAGCAAGGGGAGTCATACTCCGAGTTTGCGTACAAAGCCATGAGCTTTCTGGATGAATGGCTCAAAAGCGCGAGCGCGTATGACGATAAGCAGAGTGTTATTCAGCTGATTGCACTTGAACAGTTCTACGGAACTCTTTCGGAACCGATGCGCCTGTGGATTCAGGATAAGCCAAATGTAACTACTTTGCAAATGGCTGCTAATCTAGCTGATGAGTACTGCTCCCGTAGGCTGGATAGTTTGGAGGAACTGCAAAAAAAAGAAACCTTCGGGACCGTTCAGAAAGTTTCAAAAAGGCTCAAAGGAAACAAGCTCGGCGAACGCGTTCGAGAAGGCAGAGCAGCCCCAAACGGCCTAGAAAGAGGAAGTAAAAACTTCAAAGTTCGAAGAAAAGCGGCCGTTGATTTGCTATAAGTGCCAACAGCCAGGACATATCGCCGCGGTCTGCCGGCAAGCAAGTGTGTCTGTTAATCTGCTAACGGAAGAGAGTGACTTGCTTCTGCCATACACATACGACATGACTGTGAACGGCGTCAGCTGCATAAGTGTTGCGAGACACGGGTGCAACTTTCGATGTGGTTCACCCGTCATTCGTTCAGCCAGAACATTTCACAGGTGCATGTGTATGGGTAAGGCAGGCACTCGAACCAGACACAAAGTGCTTGCCGGTAGCGGAGGTCGTATTGGAAGGCGCCTTCGGCAAGTTCCAGACGGAAGCCGCCGTTTCCGATAAGCTCCCTCAGAACATTCCTTACATTTTTTCCAACAAGTCAATGCGCGAGTTACAAAATGCAGGGATGGAGCTAGACGTACAGCCCGTCATGGTGATAACAAGGGCGCACACGAAGCGAATGCAGGAAGCTGCCATGACGAATGCTGTCGCGGTATCAGAAGACAATGAGGCCAGCGAGACAGTCGGCGCCCTTTCGTCCGCGTCTGAACCAGAACGCGGCGATGAGGCCGCAACTTCTCAATCAAATC
The DNA here is from genome assembly GCA_013358835.2 of Ixodes persulcatus. Classification (NCBI taxonomy): domain Eukaryota; kingdom Metazoa; phylum Arthropoda; class Arachnida; order Ixodida; family Ixodidae; genus Ixodes; species Ixodes persulcatus. The sequence goes on from JABSTQ010003911.1 coordinate 26,651, forward strand.
GCGAGCTGATAAGCCCAGTCAGGGGAGACTTTCAGCTTTTGGCGAAGGTTGATAAAGACATGATGTAGAAATCCCGAGACTGTGGTAAAAGTAAGGAAACTTGGTCGAAGAAAAAAGACAGGGGACACGCTAAGAAAGGAACAGGCAGAAGATGCGTCACTGCAATCCTGCCGGGAAAAAATTGGATGTAAACGCAAAGGCAGCATTTCTTTTGTTATGAAAGACGGTCTTTTGTACCGAATGTTCAAGAACAAAAGGCCGTTCTTTCGAACAGCTGGTCGTGCCGCAGAAGTATCGTACAGCACTTGGGCTTGGTTCACAGTGACAGTTGGGCTGGTCATTTAGGGATAAACAAAACCAAGAACAGGTTGCTAAACGACTACTACTGGCCGATGTGCTTCAAAGACTCTGAGAACTGGGTGCGTTCGTGCAATGTTTGTTAAAGGACCGGTCGACCAAATGAGAAGGTCAAGGCACCTTTGGTTCAGGTACCCATAATTGGTGAACCATTCCGTAGGTTGGTGGTAGACATTGTTGGCCCGTTACCACCAACTGCAGCAGGCAACAAGTACAGTCGGGAGCAAAAGTTTGCGGGGCACGGGAGCGCGTGCCGAAATGCATCGCTGCGCCGTGCAACGGCGCGCCGCCGCATTAAAAAGCCGCGCTTGGCGCATGCGCGTCCTTCATGCTGGCAGTCATGTCTTTTTCGCTCGTTTCTGCCCGACTCACTCCTGATAACCGGAGTCGGCGCCAGGGGCGCAAGTTGCCGTTTCGCTGACTGTCATGCCTCGCGTCCTCTTCAGCTACCCGACTCAGCAGCCGCGCTGAGTGACGGAGCACCTATAATTGCCTCCCACGCGGCGGCTGAGGCGGCTGAAGCAGACGCGCAGCATGACAGCCAGCGAAGCGCTAACCTGCGCCCCTGGCGCCGATTTTTGTTATCAGGAGTGCGTCGGAAAGAAACGGGCGAAAGAGACATGATAGCGAGCACGAAAGGCGCGCATGCGCAAAGTGCGGCTCCCTAATGCGGCGGCGCGCCGTCGGACGGCGCGGCGATGCATTTCGGCACGCGCTCCCGTGCCCCGCAAACTTTTGCTCCCGACTGTACCTGCTGAAGCTACTTTGTCCTGCAACGAAATTCCCGGAAGCGGTCGTTTTACCCGAGCTAAGCTCTACGGCAGTCGTTAACGCGTTGCTAGGCGTCTTTTCGAGAGTGGGATTTCCAAGTGAAATCCAATGTGATCAGGGTTCTGTCTTCACCAGTGCGCTGACCACAACCTTCCTAGAGAAATGTGGCATAGCCATCCACCACAGCTCAGTGTACCATCCGCAGAGCAATTCTGTGGAAAAGTTTCACTCCGTAATGAAGCGCATTTTGCGTGCGCTTTGTTACGAAAAGAAAGCGGATTGGGGCACAGCTGTTCCGGCAATGCTTTTCGCATTGCGCTCTGTCAGCCACGAGGCGACTGGATTTACTCCAGCTGAATTGGTTTACGGGCGCGCACTGAGATCGCCGTTCACCTTGTTGAAGGACAAGTGGGAAGACAAATTCGTCGACAAAACGGTTGTCGAGTATGTGCTCACCCTGTTGAAGCGCTTGCGCGAATCCCAGGAATTGGTCGAACTGAACATGAAACAAGCCCAACAGCGTGCGAAAAAGTACTACGACAGGAACGCGCGGACATTAATAGTCCAGTGTGACGCGAGCAACCGTGGTTTGGGCGTAGTTCTCAGTCAGGTAAACGAGAAGGACGAGGAGCATCCTGTTGTATACGCCAGCAGAAAACTAACAACACGCGAACAGGCATACAGCACAATAGAAAAAGAGTGTGCTTGTATGGTATGGGCTATTGAAAAACTCTCGTGCTATCTCAAAGGATCTTCATTTATTTTCGAGACTGACCACTGCCCTCTCGTGTGGCTTAATCAGATGTCAAACAAAAACGGTCGTTTAATGAGGTGGAGCCTGGCACTCCAACAATTTACATTCACAGTGCGGCACAAGAAGGGCAAAAATCACGCCAATGCCGATTGCCTGAGCCGCATTCCTTAGTGTTCCTCTAGTTCTGCGAGAAAGTCCCCACGGAATTTTTTTTTTTTTTTTGTGTGTGCAAATTTTGGTTGGCGATTTTGCGGTGTTGAGGCTTATGACTGCAATTAACTTTGTCGAAGAAGTACGTTGCATTATTCCGCTCCTAATGATTTCAGGGGGTCTGGCCTTGCTGAGTTGTGACGCCGGATTGCTTCATAGTCGTTTCTGCCGCTCGTCTACTAAGTCATTTCAGCACCTCGGCTTGCTGCCATCGTGCCAGAGCTGCAGACTGCCCGAATACCGGGGTCCTTTCCGGCTGCCTTTTTCGTGCAACCCCCTGTCCTGCCACTCCGAAGCTTCGGAAGCACAGCGGCGTCCGCGCTTCAGCACCCTTGGCCAAGAACAGAGCGGCGGTCACGCTTGAGCACCCTGGCCCGAGCTACCCTTCCAAGACCTGGCGGCTGTGGCCTTCTAGCCTGGCCACTTGCCACGACTCGCAAGCGTACTTCATGGAGTCGTCCGTCTACCAAGGCCTTCAGCATGCTACATGCCTGTCTCCCACTTCTCCAGGAAGCAGGGACTACGTCGAGGTCAAACGGCCGCAACTCGGCTCTCGCCAGTTGGAATGCTTCGACAGCTTCTACGTCTCCAGTTACTCAAGAGGCGTCAACCTGTTGACCAACTTCCGAACTGGGTAGCATTGGCCGAGCTGTAACAATTGCGGTGCTATGCTCGCTTCGCTTCCTTTTTTTCCTCTCCTGATTGGATGCAGAATCCTTAAAAACCAGTTTGCTTTTATAATAAAGACAGATCGTTCTTCCAGCAGCAGAAAGAGTCTGTCTGTTTTCTTCGGCAGCCGTTCCGTCGTCGTACCCGCCGGAAACGTAACAGTGCTTTCCGTCAAGGGAAAACAAGGTCTATCATTGTGAAATTCTTGTCTTTTAAAATGAAAACCCAGCTACTTTTTTCCGCCTCGAAACTAAAAGATACACCCTTTTCATGATCTGAGGATTATTCACTGATTGTTCGCACCGCAAGGAAGGCGTTCCTCGTATATGCCAAACGACAAACTTCCCCATTCAAACTACGCTTTGATAAACTTTTGATCGGTTCAAAGACGTATGTCTATGACTAACATTCTAAGTTAGTAAATGAACTTCAGCGATAGGGTGAGGCGAGGAGTGTTCGAAACAGCAGATTAGGCTCGTATGAGGGCATCAGTTTTTTATATGCCAATGCTCGAAGCGTTCTATCCAAACGTGATGAGATAAGTACCCTTATCTCGTCTTGCAGCGCCAAAATAATCTTACAGACCGAGACGTGGTTAACTCCTGAAGTCACTGATAGTGAAATACTGCCTGATCACCCTAACTTAATTATCTATCTTCTCGATCGACAGCAACGGCGCGGTGGTGGCGTTCTTATAGCCGTAGATAACAAGATACCTAGCAGAGTTATTCCTAATCATTCACAGCTTGAAATAGTTTGGGTCTGCTTGCAATGCAGTTTTAGGTCTGTCTTGGTTGGTGTTTGTTACCGTCCTCTTGACGCGTCACACTTTTTCTCAAGCCTTCTTCACGATGAATTGTCATTACTTTCAACAGTATATCCAACCTATCCCATACTTTTATTTGGCGATTTTAACTTTCCGTGCATTAATTGGAACGACCCAACTCCTGCCTGCTCTAATAACTCCAGTGTTTGTCAACAATTTATTGACGTCGTTTTAGATTTCAATCTTTCTCAGATAGTTTCCCTTCCTACGCGAGTCTCTCCTTCCTGTTCAAACATTTTAGATCTTGTTCTTACTTCTGACCCTGAATTATTTCCAACGCCTTCGGTATTCTTGGACGGCATCAGTGACCACAAATCAATCCATTCTTACCTAAAAGTTGAAACTACAAAAATTGTTCGTTCAGGAAAGAAAATATTGCTATACGACAAAGGTAATTACGAAGAAATAAACCGAGCGTTGTGTGACTATTTTTCTTTTTTCTTAATTAATTGTGATTCACGAGATGTTAACGCAAATCGGAACTTATTTAAAAACAAGTTAGATGAACTTGTTAACATTCACATCCCATTCAAATACCTCGGGCCTTCCTCGACGAAACCATGGTTCAATCGACAGCTTAGGTCTCTCTGTAATAAAAAGAAAAGGCTTTTCCGTGCTGCTAAACGTGATGACACTCCTGAGTCATGGTCCAAATATAAAAATAGTGAACATAACTACAAAATGAAACTACGAGAGTGCAAAACCGTGTGCTCTCTGCAGACGCTCCTTTCTATATTACTTAACAACCCTCGTCGTTTCTGGAGTATTGTTAAAGGGATACTGAACCAAAGAATTTAGTGTCCATAATAAGTGGCGCACGTTCTTTCCACGAGCCAGCAGCCGCCAGTGTGCGCGAGCACACGCAACGAAAATGACGCCAAAGACCTCCATTCGCGCTTAAGAGGACAGTGAAATGCATGGGCTTCGGGCCAAAGGAGAATAAAGACAGGCTTTTCATCTCTTCAAGTGAAAGCTACGTGCTTGTTAGACCAAATAATCACTTACATTTCACACCAGACACCACTGTGTAGGTGAAAAACTTCTTTATTCTCCTTTGGCCCGAAGCCCATACATTTCACTGTCATCTTAACCGCGAATGGAGGTCTTTGACGTCATTTTTGTTGCGTGTGCTCGCGCACACCGGCGGCTGCTGGCTCCTGGAAAGAACGTGCGCCACTTATTATGGACACTAAATTCCTTGGTTCAGTATCCCTTTAACTCAAAAGACCACGCTTTACCAAAGATGCTTAGCGACTCGGGTGATGTTGTGCCAGATGATCAGTGTGCAGCTATGTTTAATGATGTTTTTTGCAATGTGTTTAAACCTATTTATACCGACTGTTTACCTGGTCACGTTCCTGCTGATTATTTTCTAATAAACCCTGTTTCTGTAGAATTTAATGGTGTATCTCAAATTATTAACTCATTAAAGGTCTCGTCGTCCTCTGGCGTTGACAATATAAACACTAAAATATTACGTAACACTAGCCTGTCTTGTAGTTTATTTCTGACCAAAATATTTCAGCAGTCTTTGGAGTCGGGGATGATGCCTGAGGACTGGAAAATCGGCAAGGTCATTCCAGTCCACAAAAGCGGCAGTAAGTCCTCTCCCCTCAACTACAGGCCTATATCTCTTACTTGCATCCCATCTAAGATCATGGAGCATATCATTTTCACGCATCTGTTTGATTTCCTCGAAAACAACTCCTTTTTCAGCATCGCGCGCAGCACGGTTTCCGCCGCAACTTCTCTTGTGAAACGCAGCTCCTATTTCTTACTAATGGCCTTCACCTAAACCTTGACTCCGGCTACCCCACTAGTGCTGTATTTCTGGATTTTGCCAAAGTTTTTGACAAAGTGCCACATAACCTCCTTCTGCTGAAACTTTCTATGCTAAAGATTGTCCCTAATATACTAAAATGGATCGAATCATTCCTTCTTTAACGTCGTCAGTTTGTTTATGCTAACCACACCCAATCCTCCCTGTGCTCTGTTTCTTTAGGTGTCCCCCAGGGGACAGTACTCGGCCCATTACTCTTCCGAATATATATTAATGACCTTCCTCTCAACGTCTCTTCAACTGTGCGGCTTTTTGCCGATGACTGTGTAATGTACCGTAAGATAACCTCTACTGATGATATTGTAACGCTTCAGGACGACATTTCTAAAATTTCTGAATGGCGTAACACATGGCGCATGTCCTTAAATTCTAACAAATGTCAATGCATGTGCTTTTCTCGTTGACTGTCAATTACCTATCCTGTATTTCTTTTGAACTCTTTCCCCATTGATTATACTAACCAATATAAATACTTAGGCTTGCATCTCACACCTCATCTATCATGGCATACTCATATCAAAACAATTATATCCTCAGCAAACCGCTCTCTAGGCTACATTCGCCGAAACTTAAGATCCTCACCTGAAAACCTAAAACGTATTTTGTTTCGGCCTAAATTAAAATATGCGTCCTTCATCTGGCATCCTCATCAGAAAAAATTAGCAGACTCAATTGAATTCGTTCAGAACCGTGCTGCTCGCTTAATTTTTAATGACTCTTCTCGTACCTCAAGTGTATCATCAATGAAGTCTCTTCTTAACCTTTCTGTACTTTCCTCACGCCGTCGAATTTCCCGTCTTTCTCTTCTTCATAAAGTCTTTTACACACCTTTCTTGAAAATCTCTTCTAAGCCCGCCCACCTACATATTTTCACGAATGACGAGGTGACAAACAAGGAATAACTGAGGAAACTGAAACGTCTAATGGGGGCGAACTTGTGCCCAAAAATAAAAGGTAAAAGAAAGATAACAACAGAGCGTCGCGGGCGTCGAAGTCCACACCAGCTGCAAAGTCGAACGCTTGGGCGAGACTGCGTCCGGCTGGTTACGCGGAGCCCCTTTTGTACACGCGTGGGCTTCTGGAACATTCGGCCTGAAACATTCGGCGCGCAGAACATTCTAACCAAGAACGAGAAACACAGTTCTCGAAATTACCAGAAATCTAAATTGGAAGAATAAATAAAAGACGCGGCGCTCGCAGGGATCGAACAGCGGGCTTTTTGCGTGGAAGGCACACGCGATAACCGTTAGGCCACGAGCGCGCTGCCTTCTTAGTCAGCTGCGCTCGCGGCATTATTCCCATCTTTAAAAAAAAGTGCATCGTCCCGATGCAGCACAAAACGAAAAAAAACAAAAACAAATCCGAAACGAAAGGAACGCAGAATCGCGAGCCGCAGTTCACAGTTCACAGTTCACAGTTTGACGAGAGTTCAAAGTTCTATCGTTCGTAATACGGCTTGAGGCGCACGATGTGGACTACTTCGGGGCGTGGTTGGCGTCGTCTTGATGGTCTAGTTCCGTCGGGAAGCACCTCGTAGTTTAGGTCTCCGAGACGGCGAAGAACCTTGTAGGGTCCAAAGTAGCGCTTAAAGAGTTTTTCGCTGAGACCATGGCGGCGGATCGGTGTCCATACCCACACCCTGTCTCCGGGCTGGAAGTGGACGGCCCGACGACGAAGGTTATACCGGCGTGCGTCGACTCGCTGTTGCTCTTGAATCTTGATTCTTGCCAGTTGACGAGCTTCCTCCGCGCGTTGAGAGATCAGTTGAGCGTCGTCGTTGCCATCGTCGGTTGGCACGTGAGGCAGCATGGCGTCCAGCATTGTGGTAACCGTCCGGCCATGTACCAGTTGGAACGGCGTCATTCCCGTGGTTTCTTGTGCCGCTGTGTTGTACGCAAATGTAACGTACGGCAACACCTCGTCCCACGTCTTGTGCTCCACGTCGACGTACATGGAGATCATGTCGGCGATGGTCTTATTGAGCCGCTCTGTTAGCCCGTTGGTCTGCGGGTGATATGCGGTGGTTCGTCGATGGCTGTTGTGACTGAGCCGAAGTACCTCTTGAGTCAGCTGTGCCAGGAAAGATGACCCTCGATCTGTGATCAGCACTTCAGGTGCGCCGTGTCGAAGGAGAATGGACTCGACGAAAAACTTGGCGACTTCCACCGCTGTTCCTGATGGAAGGGCTTTCGTCTCGGCGTATCGTGTAAGATAATCGGTCGCGACGATAATCCACCGGTTCCCTTGCGTCGATGTTGGGAACGGCCCAAGCAAATCCATTCCGACCTGCTGGAAGGGCGTAGTCGGGGCAGATATCGGCTGCAAAAGTCCTGCTGGCTTTGTCGGAGGCTTCTTACGTCGTTGGCACTCATGGCACGACCGTGTGTACAGATGGACGGTTTTCGGGAGTCTTGGCCAGTAGCACTTGTCACGAATCCGGGCGAGCGTCCTGCTGTAGCCAAGGTGTCCAGCCGTCGGGTCGTCGTGGCATGCTTGAAAGATTTCTTCTCGCAGGCTGGCAGGCACAACCAGCAGCCAGGCAGGGTTGCTGGTTCCAAAGTTCTTGAAGAGCACACCTCGCCGCAGAACGAAGCTTGACAAGTCTCGGGCCAGGACT
>JABSTQ010003912.1:0-87500 GCA_013358835.2 Ixodes persulcatus
ATCTGTACACTCAGCTGCTGCTTGCCCTTCGTAAATGCAGGTATATGGAGCTTGGCACGATGAAGTCCGACACTGTCCGAAATGTCAAAACCACGGTCTGCTAGGACAACATCTCCCGGTTGCAGCTTGTCGAGGATCCCACTGTGTTCTGTGACATGTTTGTCACTTGTTCTCCCTCCCCAACCCTCCGATATGAAGGTGGTGGTCCCCTGTGGTGCTATACCTATCAAGAATTTGGCAGTGTTGCTTGATTTATACTGGGACCATGTCTGAGCCCTTGGGCGCAAGGATGAGGGCCGTTCAATCTTGATCTCAAAGCAGTCCAGAACAACCGACACCTTGTCCCCAAAGGCATCGTAGAATGGCTGTGGCATGGTTTGTTGTAGCGTTCGTCTTCCTGGCCAGATGATTTGGCTCTTGAGGCGAAAGTAGGCGACATGCAACCAGCGGTCGAAAACTCGACAAATGGTTGCCTCGGAGACACCAAAGCGAAAGGCCAGATCCTGGAATGTTAAATTAAGTCTCAACTTCATCAGGAAAACCAGGAATTCCTGAAACTTGCTCAGGCTGTTCGTTGCAGAGTGATGCACAGCACACTCAATCAGGTGGTACACTCCGAAAAAAAACATCGAAACTTTCCAATCCGGTGTAGCACTTGACCTTCTTGGGGTCACGCTGAAGGGCTGCTGCGGTAAGCTGGTGATCCTCTTTGCTCCGCCGCGATGTGTACACCTCGGTGTTGACAAAGGCCAGGTCATCCTCCATTGCAGCAATGTGGGCAGCTGTGACGTCAGTTTGCACGCTAGGTGCCTGCAGTGAGAAATGAAGTCTTCGTGACCGAGCTCTTAAGATAAAGCAGCGTGACCTTAAAAAATGTCTTCTACAAAGGCCTGATCACTGCTTAAGATACTGTCAACACGAAGCAATGAAGCAAAGGTCATGATTACCTGTCTCTTCGGAAATACTGGCATTCTCGATGTCCTGGGGGTCCAAGCGCTGTCCTGTTGCAGGCTCTCCATCTTGTGTGATGCCAATGAAACACATAAAAACATTTCATCATCAGCTGCATGTAATAAAACCAACTAGTTAAAGGCACCACATAACTGTTTATAACAATCAGCAGAGTAGGTTACCGGATTTGTCCGCGTCCAAATCCTGATGGTCTGGAGGGCGTACCGATGTCTTCGCATCGCAGCGCCGTCGCGTCCTCTCGAATCGAGAGGTGCGACGCGAAGCCGAACGATCCCCTTTGTCTGTGTAGGCAAGCTTGAGACTGGGAATCCAGTCAGGATTCGTCTCATCAAACAACTTCGAGGGAGCGCCTGTAAGATAACAACGGCGTTCGTTGGCGCGTTCGCGGCAGCGAGACTCGGTGCACCGAGCGCACTTGTTTACATTGCGATGTTACATCAGCACCCAGTTTACCGACGGATCCCGCAAAAAAGAAACGCCATAAAACGTTCCTACCTGTGACGAAGTGGATGCTGCATACGTGTGTGTTATCGTTTGCGACCAGGTCGGCTCTGTTGATCGCCGTTACCCACGCGCTTCTTCGCAGTTTTGACAGCTCAAACGTGCGCTGACACTGGCGCGTGATCACCTTCGGCAGCCTGAAAAACCTCGCGTCGCCGACTGTGTTGCGATCGCGACGGTTCTTACTCCTCGTCCTGTTCGCACAACCGACAACCGCGCATGCAACCATGGCAAAAAAATACACTCGGCAAAAAGGCGAGACGGAGAGCGGAACCGCGGAAAGACGCTCACCCTACTCGGCCGGCTACGAGCGCTGCAATGGCGATTCGGCTTCGGCTGGTTTCGGTCGGTTTCGGTACGGAGCTATGGTGGCGGCTATCCCAGCATGCAACTTTTGATGACGTACGTGCAAGGCATCTATACAGTCAAACCCGATTATATCGAACCCGGTTAATTCGAACTATCCCTTGTATCGAACTCTTTGTGAACAGACTAGTAGCTGCAATAAAAATACATAGCATAAAATGTGGTTACATCGAACGAAAATTGCAGCGTCCCTTGATAGATTGAACTGCCAAGAGCGCCGTTCAGCTCTGCAAGCTGGCTTTCCCCTAACGATGCGACTTGATTGGGGGAAAGCCAGCTTGCAGAGAAAGCTGGCTTTTTTTCTTTTGGGCGGCCGCGTCGACCGCCCGGAAGTAAAAAAAAATCTCTTTTGCATAGGGGCGGGGAGAGGGTTGCTGGTGAGACCTTGAAAAAAGAAGAAGCGGTCACTGAATAGCCGCGTGGAGCGTCCCTCATGACGTACAGGCGCCTCTTTGAGAGTAAACAACCTTTCTAAATGTGTCGTGCTTGTTCGTTGTCAGATTCATTAACACTTTTATAAAGAATTACCCGCTATATCGAACTGGTAGATGTTTTTTTGCGAATTCGATATAAACGGGTTTGATTGTATAGCAATCAGCAATCGTCGCCATTTGAAAGCTTTTTACGTCCAGTTCCTGGTTTTGACAAGTATCAGGCTCATGAAAGATACCATCACCACGTCACTGTTTTCCACAACCAAGATCCCTAGAGAAACGTGCTGTTTATACCCTTAATGTAATATTTCTTACACTTATGCCTGACTGTGTGGGCCGCTAGCAAACGCCAGGCCGGCCGCGTGTTTAACCCTGCTTTTGTTTGCCACTGCATGACAAGTACTTAGAGCTACTGTAATTTTTAACAATACCTGCTGGGAGTTCACATTGTTCCATGGGCACTTTGAAGTGACCAGATAAATGAGCATATCGCGCTATGATTTATTACAAGGGCATGCCTGAAAGCGGTGGCTTCAGCATTTCAAAGAATCAGGACTTAAACCCCTTTGAGTCAAAAAGAAGAAGAAAAAAAGAGGATTGTTTTTCCAACAAATAAATTTTTGCAGAGCCTTTTTTTTGTGAAGAGATCATATATTATTTAGGGCCACTGTGGCATGTATTGCAACTGGAAATGATTGGAATAAAAAAAATGAAAATGTCCTACGCATTGCTTACTTCATATAGCCAAAATAAAGGCCAGTGACACACAAACAAAATCTGGTGTTTGCACGTAAAGTATAAAAAATATAGCTTTTGTGTTTTACTGAGGTTACCAAATCTTCCCATAATTTTACTGAAAGCTTCCACCATTATGCTACACCTGTGTGCTCAATCCCGTCAGTTTTATGCGGCCCATCCAAAGACCACCGAAAGATTGTGAGCTCACAGTATAATACCAACTAGCTGCCAAGAGTATTCCTTGATTGAGAAGAATTTTCAAATAACTGCTTAGGTTACGATTACGTGAGATGATTTGCACTCGCCTCTTAGGAATGCTACTTTCTTGGGTGTCAAAGACGGCCTGCTGTCCCTGTTAAGACAGGCATTCGACGCCACTCCGGTCACAGTCCTCTGCAGAAGGGCACTGGAACCCCACAGAGCGATGGCCAGGTTCTTCACAGCAACGCTTGGCCTTATGTCCCGGTTCACTATGTTGTCATCCCAGGCTTTCCATGTCACCTTGAGATCAACGCTGTAGAAATGCATCCATAAAAAAATTAAAAGAGGAGGCGAAACCGATGCATTTGGTGGTGAGATCCTCTTTCCATGGAATGCTGCTTCATGCACATTGATTAAAGTAAGCTTTCGTTAGTTGAACCCCTTTCTTAATCTAATCATTTTCAAACGTCCTAGGAAGCGCCCATACAACAGTACTACGCTGCTCGAGCTATCGAGCTCTTTTGTTACGTCTCCTGATTATGCTGGCTGTCGAACTGCAAGGGGCACTGGGTGGCAACCCCTCTTGCAGCGTCGGCTGCTGGCAAAGATTATTTGGCCGGCTCGGAAAAACTTGACAGCCAATCACTGGCTGACCGCACGCCTTGTTATTTCGCTCTTCCCTTTCCAGCCCCCTTTGCCTCCTAGCCCAGCACCTTAGATGTTCCATGAACTCCCTCCCCTCCCGCTGAACTTTTCGGTCGGCGTGATGGATAGAGAACATGAGAAGATGCGCCCACTGATTTCGGTGGCCGGTGCAATGCGCGCCACTTTTTCACCTGTGCACGGGGTTATTATGCAACCTCGAGCGTGGCTGGGACTATAAAACTACCGCTTTAAAAGAAAAGAAGCCACTTTATGCTCCAAGGTTGCTGGAGTTTCATTCCCATGTACGTGGTGAACATAAGAAAATAGGCCCTTTTTAAAACCTAAGTAAGCAACATTGACGGTCACCATTTCTTGGACACAAAAGCTGTGATTGAATCGAAGTCGACGTGGAACGCTGACGTTGTGCTCACGTCCTATTCACGCCAATCACTGACGCGGCGCTTGTTTCCAATGTGTACTCGGGATCCGCGTTTAAGAAATGGCGGCCTTGGACATGCACACACTTCTGAAAACGGTTTTTTGTATGGGCCAAAGGTAATTAATGGGGAATGGGGTGCTCCAAGTCTTTCTACCCTATGCACTCAGAATGTTGAACAGAATGTTAGAGATACAGGTATAAACTTTCTACAAAGAGATGTCGCCTTAAATATGTTTTTCAAGACACTATAAGCTGTAAAGTAGTGCATCACCAAAAACAATAATTTGTGACGATGGTGCTGAAAGAGAGATGTCATTTGAGCAACTTTTATCACGATCTACATGGTCAATGACAAATTGTCTAGGCCTTTCATTATGAAGACATCCTGCAAGCATATAAATGCTTTCTATCCCGAGGTATCTCCTAATTTATTTATTTCAAAATACTATGAGTCCCTACATGGGGCTATGATAGGGAGGGCATGAACAAAAAACTTGATAAACACTGAAGGAAAAAATAAAAAATGAAAAGAACATTAGAAACTTGGTCGGAAAAAAAAACACAACAAGGAAACAAGAACAAACAACAAAAACTTGACAACTGCGTTCGTTGCAAACCCGTCCTAAAATATATTACAGAAGAATCATGCGGCACTGGGGAAAAACTGTAAAATCAATACAACAATGGACGAATGACGCTGGCTGGAAGTCATGACGCGACAAAAAGAGGGAATAGTAACTAAATAAACATGCCATTTCAAGGATTGCTGCCCACGTCATCAAATGCAAGATAAGAACAAAAAGATTCCAGCGATTGACACGATACTGCTTGTTCTGGGAGAGAGTTCCACTCGCTTATCGTTAAAGGAAAAAAAAAATACTTAAAACAGTCTTTGAAGCAGCAGGACTGGTGAAGGGCACGGCTATGTTTGTTATGTGTAATTCTAGACGCATCGGGAATTAAGTAAGCTGTCTTGTCTATCTGTAGATAATCATTAAGAACCATGTAAAGAAATTTTAACCTTTTCTCTTTACGCCTAGCCTTTAGTAGCGAAAGTTTGGCTCTCGAGTACAAAGCCGTTGGCAAATCTAATCGACGATATTTAGAAAATATAAAGCGCAAAGCGAGCCTCTGCACTCTTTCTAATTTAAGGGCATCTTGCTTAGTGTGGGGGTCCCAGATTTCGCATGCATATTCCATGACCGGCCTGGCGAGCGTTTTATATGCCAAAAGTTTTATGTTGACTGAACTCGGTTTTAGGAACCGTCTTAAGTACCATAATTTGGCGTTCGGTTTTTTAACAACATTATCTATGTGCGTTCCCCAGCGTAGATCGTGAGAAATGGTCACACCCAGATATTTGTATTTGCTAACCCTTTCAATCGGGTTTCCTTCTAGCTCATATACAAACACACTGGGTTTAGTTTTGTGAGTGACTGTCATGCAAACGTTTTTTTTTTTTCAAAATTTAACGACATTTGCCATGCATTGCACCATTCACCAATGCGCGCAATAATGTATTTAGGTTAAGTTGGCCCATGGGCGTCTTAATTTTTGTATACAATGTGCAGTCATCGGCGAATAATCTAGCCTGGACGGTAAGGTTTTTAACTATGTCGTTTATAAATATTAGGAAGAATAGCGGTCCGAGGACCGTGCCCTGGGGGACTCCCGATTTGACATCACTCATATCGGAGTGCTTATCTTTAATTTCTACCAATTGCCTCCGTTCATATAAAAACATCTCTATCCATCTGACTAATACGGGATTCTTTAAAATAGATTTTAATTTGATCAATAACTTCCTATGGTTAACCTTATCGAACGCCTTCTTAAAGTCTAAAAATATGGCGTCAACCTGACCCCTGCGGTTCAAAATCTCGGAAAAATCATGCACAACTTCAACAAGCTGAGTGACAGTAGACAACCCCTTGCGAAATCCATGCTGAAAGCTATTCAACAAGTTATGATTTCTCAAAAAAGAATGTATATGGTTCGAAATTATATGTTCAAGAAGTTTTCCACATGTTGATGCTAAAGAAATTGGCCTGTAGTTGTTAATGGATGAAGCTTTACCCGACTTCAAAACAGGTACAATTTTAGCAATCTTCCAGTCATTAGGCAGTAATCCTGTTGAAAGAGATTTCTTAAAAATAATAATAACATAGTTAGACAGTGATTCAGCGTAACGTCTCAGAATCGTATTCGGGATCTTGTCGTAACCGGTTGCTTTCTTGCAATCTAGGTTAAGCAACAAGTCGACAATACCATCAAGAGATAAACTTACGTCGGGGATAGGAGGCACATCCTCTAGGTTGTGGAACACAGGCGTAGTCCCATCGTCCGTAGAAAATACGGTTGAAAAGAAGTGATTAAAACAATTTGCTATTCCGTATTCATCCTGGATCGCACGTCCTTCAACCTCAATTTTTCCTACACCCTTTTTTGCTGGTTTGAGGTGCCGCCAAAATTTGCGAGGAGATGAAATTAGAAAAGCTGGCATAGTTATATTGTAGTATTTATTTATTTGTTTATTTAATAAGCGATTTAAGATTTTGACTTGGCGTTCCTAGTTTATTGCGTCCGTCCGGGTCGGGTACTTAACGAATCCGTGCTCGACAGCGCGATATGTTGCTTTTCGCCTGCATAATATCTATCCAGGGATTGTGCGTTGCTTTCTTTTTAGTCCTAGTCCTTGTTATACACTTGGTAATAACTTCTTTCATATAAAAGTCGTTAGCCGGCACCGTAGGATCGTCAGCAATTCTCTCAAATGTTCCGTATGACCAGTCTAGCTCGTCCAGAATAGCTACGCCATCAGCCCGATCGAAATCCTTGTACGTACTGTAAGCAAATTTAGTGTGAGAAACCGATTAGATGGGAAGAGATAGAACCACTATGCAGTGGTCAGAGATACCGGGCAATACCCTACAGTCGTGGCTAGTTGAGAGAAAAGTGTCAGTGACAAAAAACCAATCAAGGATCGAGTTTGACGAACCCTGAATTCTCGTGGGAGTTTTAACAACTTGAGTGAGATTGTGCGAAAAAATCATATCCAGTAATGCAGAGGACACTAGGGTCTCATGAGATGTTGAAACTAGACCATCCCAGTCAATGCTACCGAAATTAAAATTACCAGCAGTGATAACTTTCCGGGAGTGTGCACGAAGTTGATCCAAAAAGTCGTTCAGATTATTTACAAATTCTACTCCCATTCCAGGCGGTCGATATACAGCTCCCAATATGAATACAACTTGTCCAATCTTAATCTTATACCACTTGTTTTCTATATCAGGGGCACCATCTAGCTCTTCACAATCTAAAGTCTTTAACAACAATAGCGACACCGCCCCCTCTGCTTTCACGGTCCTTTCTAAAAAGTTTGTAGCCTTGGGGGATGATTTCGCTGTTTACTATAGATGGATTCAGCCAGGTTTCAGTGATGATGACAGCGTGTGGGCCATGTTCAACCAAGATGTGCTCAAGATCAACGACTTTATTTACTATGCTTCTGGCGTTCACATTTATAATAATCAAATTATTATCGCCGTTTGAGATGACTGGTCAATTTTCGGAGTGATCAGGGGGCCTACATTCTGCGCGTGTTGGAAGTTGCACTCTATCATCCTTATCTACGTCCCAGGCGTACAATATGTCCCCTACCCTTAAGTCTTCAAAAATTAAGGTAATTTTCTCTCCGCCATCTCTATTAGTTTTAGCACTGTCCCACAGCTTTTTTCCTACTGTCCTCACATGTAAGGAAAAGTCCTCGTCAATAAAAATGTTAGACCCCTTTAGCTTACGCGCATTCTTAAGCACTTTCTTTTTTTTTTTTTCTGTGAAGTTTCCAAGCTTCGTGATAATAGGGCGAATTTTGTCGGAAGTGCGTCTTCCAAGCCTATGGACTCTTTCGATACTTTTAACCTCGACTTCTAGTCTTTCCATGAAATATGCCAGTTATCGTGTAATACTATGCTAGATAAAAAGACTAAAAGGGTCCAATTGCGCTGTTACCTGCGTGCAAATAAAAAAAAATAGGGAAAACTGCGTCAGATTGGTCGGTCTCTCCGGCGAAAAGTAAATCCGGTTGCTGTACATTTTTTTTTATACAAAGTTCGTACTGGTGTAGGCCTTTAGCGACCATTAGTGGAAGTCTGAAATAATAAATAAAAACGTGCTCTCCTGCCGCAATACACGCAGTAGTTGACGGTAGTACTGCCGGCTGTTGCTATGCTAGTTGATAATTTACTGAAATAGAACAACAGAGAGCTATAGGCTGATGTTGGAGTAGCCATAACTATTCTAAGAACGCAAACCACTTCACAACGGCAGCCACGAGCGAGAGTTCGATGTTCCGTACAGCCCGACGGTGCAGCCCAAAGATGGAGAATGGCAACCCCCCGGTTTGTCGTCTGCTAGCGGAGTCGAGCGCGTGCCCTCGTTTTACCCCGCCGAACCCGCTGAATATCCCGGATCTATGGAGAGGGCGCTGCTGTCGAACAAAATGGTGCCGCCCAGAGAGCGCTAAATGGAATGGTCTATAGCCTTTCGTCTATGTGGGGGAGTGGGTAGATCTTTCTTCGTCACCGCGTTCAGCTGCCGGTAGTCAACGCAGAACCTGAGCGTTCCGTCCTTCTTAATCAGTACGACTGGAAAGGCCACGGACTGCTTGAAGGCTGGATTATGTCGTCGTTCAGCATTTCTTGCACTTGCTCTTGGATGACCTCCCTTTCTTTGATGGAAACTCGGTATGGCGATCGATGCACAGGGAGCGCGTCGTCCTCGGTAACGATGCAATGCGGTACAGGCACCTGCGGTACGGGCACCTCCGGTAAACGTGGTCGGCCTCGCCGCAGTGATAACACAGCGGTCGTCGATCGGCCATGCGCCACACGTACGTCTTCCTAGGCGCGGTTGTTCAGTACGGACGAGCTGGGGTTGCCCTTCCCGACGTCGGAAGGTCTGCGGCTCTGGCTCGCGTCGCGGCGGCGTGGAATACTGCCGGGCAGCTGGCGCCGGTCTCCGAGCTGCTGCGGCGTAGGTCAGGGAGGGCTCCTCGTGTGTTGCCACGCTGGCAGGAGCCTCCGGATCAAATGCCCGCTGAACTTCCTCGCGGACAACTTCGGCAATTGATAGCGAAGCCGGCTGGTTGTCAGGAGGCAGGAGCTTCCTCAGCTCTTTTCGGACGACGTCACGAACGTAGAAGGCTGGTAAGAATTATACATGGTTAAAGTCAGCGAACAACGTGAGGAAACTGTAGAAGAATACAGGAGACGTTCATGATGTTCAGGAGATGTTCAGGACCTCTTTTATTCACTCCCCTATGACATTTTACTTGACTAAAATTATGTATTGAGGACAACGATAAACTATCCTTCCAAAACTCGGGTGGGGTTTCTATTGAGTGCTTTCTAGAACTACTTCAATTTTATCTCAATTCCACGTTCATGGGATGGCATAACGAAGTTTTTCCCAAAGCTCTGGAGTATGCATAGGGTCGTCAGTAGCGCCTGTCCTCAGTGATATTTTTCTTGCCAGAGTTGATTGTGCCATTGAACATGCCCTTGGACCTCACGTGAAGAAAGTGTTCCGCTATGTTGACGACTTTCTACTTTTGCTTTACAATCGCCTGGTAAACGATCTAGTCACCAGTGTTATGGATGTTTTTTATAAGAGTAGCTTTAGTCTTAGATTCACATATGAAGAGCCCAAGCAAGGTGTCTTGCAATTTCTGGACCTATCGCTTTCACTTCGCACTAACCATATATGCATGGTCCTTCTCCCCACGCTCAAAAAATGGCATATTACATTACTCGTCAGCGCACTCAAAAATTGTTGAAAGGGGTATAGTTCTTTTATGTCTAGGATCAGCCCTAAAAAGTCATGTTCACATAACATTAATGACAGCTTCAAGGCTCACATAGAGAGACTCCGGTCATCCGGGTTCCCGTGGCAGGTGTTAAATGAGGTTGTGCGATCCTTGGTTAAAAAGTAAAGGGAGAGGAAGGTAGTAAGTGCAATGTTCAGAAAAAACGGGTGGTTGTTTTCCCATACTTACACAAGGTATCGCACAACTGAAAACAAGTCGCCCAAAGATATCAAGTTCCAGTTATTTTTTCAGCGCCTCAAAAATGGCCCAGATTTGAGGTGCACTTAAATTTGGACAAAGTATCTAAAATGAAATGTAAACAGAAACATGCTATACAGTTTGTGCCCTGTACCTCGCGCGTGCTATACGGCATTCCCTTAACATGTGGTAGAACGTACGTGGGACAGACAGGAAGATGTATTAATGATAGGCTACCTGAACATAGATAGATAGATAGATAGATAGATAGATAGATAGATAGATGGGGTTTATTTGCGTGCCTGCAAACAGCCAAGTGGCCTGAGCAGCAGTGCACTGTCCTGTACACAGATACATAAAAGTATGGCATAAAAACACAATCAGGCTAAAATGTCTGTTTCACCAAAAAAGGCATCGTGAGTTTGTTGCAGACGTGTCATTGGGCAAGTGTCCCGTACATCAGGATAAAACGTATCTCTTCACTTTGATGTCCTCCATGACGGTACCCGGAACCTCAGCGACATCAGCAGCTGGGCACAATCAAGAGAACCATGCACAATTTGACGCAGGAAATGCATGTCTTTTGCAATTCGTCTATCGTGCAGAGGCCCTAGACCGAGGTCAGTGAGCAGGGAATAGTAATTGTAGAAACGGCGGCGGCCAATATATCGGTCGTATAAAACTCTTATAAACTTACGCTGCACGTTTTCAATAAGATTACTATGTAACATCGTTACAGAGTTCCAAACCACAGACGCGAACTCGAGGCGTGATCTAACCAAAGCACAATACAGACATAAAAGACACTCAGAGCGACGAAAGATTTTTGTCAGCCGCGAAATTACACCCAGTTGGCGAAGTCCTTGACCAACAATGCGAGAGACGTGGAGGCGAAAATCCAATCTCGAGTCCACAAAGACACCAAGATCCCGTACATAGACAACCCGCAGCACTTGCTCTTTAAATATAGTGTAGTCGAAGACTATGCTCCCCTTCTTCCTGGTAAGGGACATTACTACAGTCTTTTCTGGATTCAGCTGAACCCTATTTTTTACGCACCAATGTTCAACGGAGCGGATGTCATTTTGTATCTGAATACAGTCATTTACATTGTCAACCACACGGAAAAATTTAAAGTAATCGGCGAACATTAGCTCTTTCGAGTTTCTGATGGAAGATGGTAGATCGTTAACAAATATCAAAAACAGGAGTGGTTCAAGGTTAGAACCTTGGGGTACGCCAGATAAAGATGCAAATGTCTCCGACACACAATTTAAAAATGTAACATAATTTTGGCGATTTGAAAGGTAACTTTCAAACCATGCGCAATAAAAGGTGCATAGTCCGTATTCTTTTAATTTCAACAAGAGTATCTGGTGGTCAACCTTATCAAAGGCCTTGGTCATGTCAAAGTAAACTGTGTCCACCTGACCACGGTTGCATACTGCAGGACCACTATGACCGAGGAAAGTAGCTAGGTTCGTCTCCACTGATCTGCCCCTGAGGAATCCGTGTTGCAAAGGTGAAATTTTTTGTTTAAAATATGAGTACAAGCGTTCATACACCACCATCTCAAAAACCTTTGAGAAGCCACAAAGAAGAGACACAGGGCGGAAATTATTGACATTACAAGGATTTCCTGACTTGAAGACTGGTATTACGACTGAAACTTTCCACCGAGAAGGATAAACCCCATACTGTAAGGACAGATTAAATACATGTGTCAGGATAGGTATAAATATTTCAGCACATCCTTTGATAATAAAATTAGGAATGTCATCACAGCCAGTTGAAAGTTTTGGTTTGAGCTTCCGTATCGAGCACATCACCTCATCCTCGGTTACACTGTGGTAAGCTAAGGAGTCAGCAAAACCCTCAAATTCAAAATTATTAGGCATACTGTCACGTTCCGAAAAGCAAGAACTAAAGTTATTAGCAAATGCTTGGCTCACTACTTGTGGCTTGCATAAAATCTTATCGTCAATTTTTAACACAGAAGTGCTGACACTATCCTTACTTTGGGCCCGAGCATAATTCCAAAAGCAACTTGGTTCTTTTTTAAAATTGTTTTCCCAACAGCTGTGATAACGAGCTTTATCTCGAGAATAAAGCTTCTTAACTATTGCTCTGCAGACTGAAAACCTCTGATACCAATATTCACAATTTGACTTTTTATAGAGTTTGTGGTAATGCTGCTTTTTACACATATAATATTTCAGGACAGATGAAAACCACTTAGGAAATTTCGATTTCCTTGGACACTGTTTAGGTTTGAATTTTTCTATAGCCCGCTGGACAGTTGATGTTACCAATTCGACACAAGAATTAACGTCCATAAGGTGAAAGAGGCAAGACCAATCATAGCCACGAAGACGATTGTATAGGCCGAGATAATCGCCACGCGTATAGATAAACTTGGGTTTATAACCCAAGTTTATCTATACGTGTGGGGGACACCTGTCTCTGAGGTCGACGGTGGGGGACACTTACCCCTGCACTGTCAATCCTGTACATGTTCTCCTAATCTGGCCAGCACTGCTATCTTAGGCCGATATAAGAAAAAAAAAACTATCCCGAGAAATTTACGAGGCGTATATCATACAAGGTCTGGGGGAGCACTGCGTGAGCCATCCTTCTGTTACTTTATCTGAAATAAATGAAATATTGAGTTGTGAGTTCAGCGTCTTTCCTGTTTCCTGTATTCTTCTACAGTTTCCAAACGTTGTTCGCTGACTTTAACCATGTATCACGTCGCGAACGGCAGCTATCTTGTCCCGTCCTATTTTGTTTGAGAAAGCTCTCGTTTTCGACGCCCTCACCAGGGAAATAAAACGTCTTCCGAAACGTATTGCTAGATATTCCAACGAACTAGATTTAATCTGTATCCTTTCGGCGGTTCACTCATAATACCATGCTTAAAACGAAGCAAGATTTTGCGCGTACAATGCCATCAATTGTCTCAAGTGTATGCTATTTTGTAGTCAGCTGGTTTCGGAAACTTACGCCGTCTGTAGATATCTCTGACAGCCGAGTTGCTTTATTGGAAGTCATCGCAAATGCAAGTTCCACGTTGCAGCAACCAACGTTTATAGATAAACGATGGCAGCTACTGCACTCTCGCATTCCCACCCATCACGTTGAACAAAAAGGCCCTAGTTTAGGTTTGAGGTCGGTACTTTTTTACAACATCTATGGCGACAGCATCAGTCTGCACTCGGTGCATTCAACAAGTTCGTTCGGGGCCGGCTCTCCGTGCAGCACTCCGCGGGTGCAGTGCATTAGAACTCTCACAGTGCAAGTCTGGATCGCGGATCGGGAGCCCGTCACTCGCATCACCGGCGGCCATTGCTTGACAACAGACAATACATGCAAGTCTAAGGGAGAAACACGCAAAAGTAGGAAGCTTGTACGCGGTGCTCGAGGGCGAGCATTTTATGACGTGCTGCGATCATTATATCAGATGCTTGGAGATCAAATAGACATTCGTCGAGCATTCGAACATCGATTTAAAAAAAAAAAACCGGCCGGAGCACCACCGACTTTACCGACTTCGCTTGCTTCGGTTGCTAAATAAATGACACGTTCTGCGACTGAACGGCATGCTCCGAGTTTCAGTTTGTCACGGAAGCCCTGACAGCAGTTCAAAGAAAAATCTCTCACCAAAAGTACTCTGTACAAGCGGTTAAAACGATGCAAATGTCCCCATTAAAGGCCTTCTAACTTATCGTTTGCTGAGCTTTGATGACTCCGAGATCACGTATGACTCCACTATAACTCTCGGTAACCCTTCTATCATTAAACCCATCACAGTTAACGCCCAACAAAGTTGCCCTCGACCCTCAACCACACAACATTTATTTAAAAAAGATTGGTATTCTAACGCGTTTACTATTCTTGCCCACAATATTAACCGTTATTTGCAGAAAACAAAAATAGACGTTTCAAGGTCGAGAAAAACCTACTAACGTAACAAAATTGAGTTTTCCCGTTTCTCTTAGCATGCATTAGCTCGTGTCAAGCGATGACTGCCGGTGGTGCCGCACTACCCCAGCAATACAGGCCTCTATCCGCGGTCCAGCCTACTGAGAGATCAGTGGTGCCAGTGCTATTAAACATAAATCAAATCGTTTATTTGCATCGGTACGCCCATATCTGCCGGATGTCGGGACGAGGCGCAAAACCGTATATCCGGCCAATATTTGGAGCCGGTTTTCGGCCGAAATTTCCTCGACACTGGCCAAGTAGCGACGTGCTGTTTCGGCGACTCGTTTGTGTAATTTATTTGTTCAGTCATTTTATTAGGTCCCGGGCCACTGTGTACACCCAAAAAAAGAAGTGTTCTGTGCTAATTACACCTTTACGAGAAGGAGTATTGTGGTTTTACATCTTTATAAAAAGGTGTTGTGCATTATCACACGTTTTAAGAAGCGTGTTTAAAAAATCGCACATTTTTAAGGGTGTGAGGTTTACATTTTTTTATAAGGTCTATCGCTACACTTCTCTACACTTCTTAGGATGTTAGTTATGGGACACCTCACTTACATGTATAAAGGTGTGAAAATGTTTAATGAGTATATACCTCTAAATGAAGAAAATCTCCTTCATGTGATTACATCGCGTGCCGATGAAACGATCTGTCGTTGACACGTCGTTCGATGAACTGATTTGAACGCCAATGAGTGACAACTGCCAGTAGAATTTCGGGGAAATAATTCTGCCGGCTGCCGGGAGACTCGACCCTACCCATGAATTACCCCGGTTCTTGTTTGTTTTCCAACATTCTGAATTGTGTACCAGCTTAGTAGTACCTCTTCGGATACTACAGAAAAAAACGATGGCAGCCGCAAAACCTCTGACAGCCCGGCTCACAGTCATGTGGGAGACTGACAGGTTCTCGTCGGTCGCCACCATGCCTTGAAAGCTACCGGTTCCGAAGAACCGGAGCGCGCAGAGAACTTGCTGTTCCACGGTCATGGTAGACGCGATTGTCCGCCGCCTCGAAGTCCGGGCGCCGAGCGAAGCTCGTCGCATAGTCAACGCACGACGGCTTTCGATAGCCGGTACTGTCGCCGAAAGTCGTCGTCGGGGAGTTGAAAGGCGTCCCGGTAGTCTCGGTAGCGACGCCGACGGTGGCGGAAGATAAGCTCGGCCGCAGCGTACGGCACCGCCATGTTGACAAAGTTCAACTTCGCCTCGATCCGAAGCGAAGATTTCGAGCTCAAACCACGGCTCTCGCAAAGTTCGGAAACGTCACTTTGACGTCAGCGACAACTTCGACAAACGAGGTTTCTAATCACTTTTTTTTTTTTTTTACACAAACTTTGGAGGATTTTGGAGCGTCAACAGGCCGCCTATAGGGACAATCTGCAATGCATTAATTTTAGCTTGGCGTAGGGATGTAGGGACAAACGGGCGCTACGTCATCGGCGAAGCCGTTCAATCAACGGGCTCCTCGTGCCCCTCACGCGCTGCACGCGCGCCCCGATGAACTTTGCTACATTCTGCCTCTCTCAAAGAAATGAGCGTTCTACTGTTTGACACCTCGCTCGGCGCGACGTCAGCGTCGCGTGAGTCCAATTAGCGCGTTCCGCAGACTTCGGGCACAAAGTTGTGCTCGACGAGTTTAGCGACCCTGGTTTGTGATTTGGCGGCCGTCCAGAACAAAACACTTTCGTTCGACTAGAAAAAAAAAAGAAAATGTGGCGTTTTCAAACGTACCAAACTTTAAAAAAAAAAAAAAATTATTGGTCCCACACATTTGCGGTTCATTTTAATTGCGGTTAATTATTACTCTGCAGCTAATAAGATTGCAGCATCGGACGATAAGGAAACCGAAGAAAAATCACAAGACAAGAAGCGTCACCAAAATAGGTTATGCCCTGCGCTTCTTAAACTTTCAGTGCCTACACATAGTGGACGCATTTATATTATGCTCAAATGTAATATTTACTGACCGCGACATATTGTCAGGAAAGTAAGAATATACGCGCGCGAGCTGCATCGATAAAGTTTGTACAATTTAACACGCGTGCAGGTATATGCCCCATGGTCCTTTGGGAGCGTCGAGTAATGTATTTCTTCATTCAATTTAATTAACTAGACGTGTAAATTGTATCGCACATCAATGACCCCACAGTCCCAGTTCCAAAGAGGCGAAGATTTATGCCGCCGATAGCTAACGGTCGTTGGACCCTAATTCTGATTATTCTTCCATTTTAACATCAAGATTTATGACTGGCGACCCAAGTACGTTGCGAGAGAGTGCACAATGGAGAACTTCGGAGAGTGAAAGTTACAAGTATTCATCAAATAACAGCTAAACAAATTTTCCCGCTACATTTAGCGGGTTAAGTTTCCCCGCGAAGTTTAGCGGGTAAATTGACGTCGCGTGACTTCAACACCAATTCAGTTTCGCCGCTAAATTTAGCGGGGAAATTGAAGTCGCGTGACTTCAACACCAGTTTAGTTTCGCCGCTAAATTTAGCGGGGAAACTGTGACGTCCCATAATGCAACGCGCGCGGTTACGCCGACGCCGACGCCGCTCAACCTAGAAACAGGCGCCTAACAGCCGCGCTCTAAAAAATAAAATAATAAAAAAACAACAACAACTGAGGTTCAATATTCCGCTGAATTTATATTTGTATTCGCTATGGGCGCAATGAACATACACTCTTCGGTGGCTGGTGTTCGGGAGACAACCAGCCTCGTTTTCTGTTCTGGGGCTGCGCAAACATACTCCGTTTGACCTTATGATGTACCGCAAGGGCACTACAAACCGCCGGAGCCAATCCATAGCTCGCAGGGTGTCACGTGTCCTCCCGATCGGTCGGAGCGACGTGGTAAGCGCAAAGTCACGCGAGACGCTCGGAGCTATCGGTTGGCTATGGTAACTCGTTGTGTCCGTCGCCGGAAATCCTAAGGTATATATCAGAAAGCCTGATTCTCTCCTCTATGTTTTAGTACGGCGCCTTGAACGCGTCTCCGACTGGTGCGTTTACCGCATCCAAGAAAGTGGTCCCTCCATTTCCCCCTGATGACGTCATACAAGTGCCATGCTGCCGTCAGCTGCGATCCTGGCGGCGTCACAGCAAATGTGAAGGGTATGGCAGACGCCTGTTCTGCTGCAGGTTGCTCTCCAGCTTGAAAGTCCACGGAAGCTATACAGCAGTCGGAAGTTGGGACGCCGCGACGACAGCGACATTTTTAATGCGAAAGCATTAACTGTCCCAAGAAGCGAACCGCCGTCATCAGGCTTGAAACCACGCCAAACGTTGGCCAAACGGCACCTAGAATCCCCTTTCCCAATGGAGCGAAGTGAAGCCAGTTTCTGATGGATTATGCTCCAATTGGCTGGCGCGTGTCATCAAGGATCGAGGCTCCCATTGGCTCTCGTGCGGCGCAGTTCCAAAAAAAGCCGCCAGAGAAGCCCTCTCCATGGCGGCGCAGCGCGCGCAGCGGCCCGGCCGCGGGACTCGAGTTTTCGGACGTCACTTCGGTACAAAAAAAAAAAAAAAAAAGAACCGGATGTGACGTTTGCTTACTTTAAGTCAACAATGTAGCTTGGTTGGTTGGTTGGTTGATTGTGTTGTTTGCCAGACGTGACATTTGCCTCACTCACGGTGGGCGCGTTTCGCGGGCCTGGGTTATTGTAGGTTGATGAGGGTGAATGCGGGGAAAGGGAAGGGAAAATATGGTGATGAAGGGGTCCGGGGATGACGAGGGCAGCGTTAGCAAAAAAATGACTAAACACGTTTCGCGGGCGAAAATAAAAAGATAAAATAAAATCATTAGGGCCGTTAAGACGAACTGTGACATATGTTCAAACAGTGCTATACACGACAGAACCCCATAGCGCGCACCAGCAAGCACAAAATAAATAATGAGAGTACTTATATCTAAAGCCCCTCCATCCTGGGAAAAGTGGCGCCATTCATTGTTGTTGAAATGCTCGAGACACGTGCCGCGAGCCGCTTCTGGGAAGAACATGGCGTCTGAAATTGAATTCAGTGCTATGCTGTGCCGCCATGATCTTCCCAAGGGCTGCACGTTGCACGTGCCTCGTGCATCGACGCACGTTGCGCTACTTTTGAAACATGAAGGGGCTTTACTTATATCGACCTATACTCTGTTTCATACTTAGCGTGCAACGCCTTCAAAGCTACTGGCGCGAGCGCGTGGCTTCATCTAGGGTTTTGTTTGCGCGAGAACGCGTGCAAATGATCAACGAGATCAAGCCCCACGCTCGCGCCAGTAGCTTTGACAGCGTTGCACGCTAAGTATGAAACAGAGTATAACTATACTTCGTTTCACCCCACGTGCGAGCGAAGGCAAAGCTGGAAGCGCGAGCACGAAAGCTCCGCGCGTTCAGGCTTTGCTCGAGCGCGCGAGCTGGGGAGAAGCGCTAAAAGCGCTGGTCTCGCGCTCTCAGCCCGGCCCCGCCCGCAGATAAGGTGAAACGAAGTATTGGCGGCGTGCGCGAACTATAGGGGGCGCTTTCCAGCTATCATCATCATCGTTTGTGACGTAAGCAGTAGGACTGGTGGGTGCCTCTTCCGAGGTTCGCCGCGCTACGCTTCGGTGCTCGGGTGCTTGTGATCGTATCTTTCGAAGTATTCTAGACGCGACAAGGGTTGTTTCACGCGTTATCGAAGCGCCGAGATGGTGGTGTACTGCTCGGTACCGCAGTGCAACACCTACTACGGTGAGACGGGTACAAGTTTTTATTATTATGGGCAAGACGAACTCGAAAAACTCTCGCGTATGTAGTAAGCGCTTCGATGAAAGTGACTTCGTGTACCCTGTGTGCCACAAGGTGCTCGGTGAGTGATATTCTATCATTAGTTTCGAGTTCACTTCTTTTTGTGCTTTGCAAACGAGTAAACAAATGCATTCCCTCAACAGGCTGGAAGAGGCGGTGGCTGGCTCCTGGAGCCGTTCCAAGTAAATGCTTGCCTATCCGCCCGTCTGACGTGAAACGAGCGAAACCCATTCCGCGATCGAGACCTGGAAGAGCGAGTAAGTCACTCATAATCAGTGCTGGATTAAGGAGGCGGGCCATTGCTCCAAATATGCCAATAAAGAAAAAAAAATCTTGTGCCCCCCCCCCTCTCCCCCCCCCCCCCCCTCCTTTAGCGCAGGGCCCCCATATTCGTTAATGCGGCCGCCCTGCTGATATTTAATCGTTTCGAAGCTGTCGTACACCTGCTACGAAGTATTCTGGTCGTTCTTTTTGCAGACCTAAATGTTTTAAGCAAGAAGTGTGGTATGCTTTTCAGCAAGAGCTTTTAAGTTTATAATCAATCTTCGTCTAAAAATTGATAAAAATAAACAATTTGCTAATTTGTCGGGCCATGTCTGGCAGTTAATCAAGTTATGTGAATCTGCAGGACATAACACTTCTTAACCTTCGCGTAGAGTATGGAGAACCTCTTTTTAAGCTGTGTGTTACCTGAATGGCAGCGCAGGCTAGCAGCAGAATCTTATCTCTGCCGCGTAATTTCATGAGGTTCGTCAGTTGACAGTAAATTAATTGCCTCAGTGTGCACCCTCGACAAAGCGTGATGGTGGAGTATGCCAGAGTCCTAACACACAATCAATCTACATACGATTTCCAGCCAGTAGAGGTCCTACTACAAGTGTTGCTGCAACAGGGGTGGCTCCGGATACAAGTGCCGACATGACCGAGGGAGCAACAATCACAGGTGTGTTGAATACTGCAGTTGTCTTTCTGCATTAGCGTCGCTGAACGGAGCCAAATACCTACTAAGTGGTTAGTCATATTACTGTAGTGTAGTCTATGCCATAGCATGTCTAGCTTTGAGGCAGCTACACTTTGGGGAAGGTGTGGGGCGAGGGGGGGCTATGATTTGTGAAAAATGTCTTGTAATATGCCTCAAGTGCACAAATGCTCAAAACCTATACTCGGCTTCAGCAAGAACCTACAGTGGAAGCTACAAGTGCAAGCTCCGTGCTTGCACTTGTGTTTGGCTGCACTTTCAAGCAGCAGAAACAAATGCCACAACTTTGAGCTTCACTATCGAAGCACATGCCAAGGCAACTAATTTGCATTTTTGACCTGTGTTGTACTTGTGTTCCTAAAGACATAGATAAGGCATTGATTCTCCATTCAATTTCAACGAGCACTTTCATTTGCTGCAGATTGCCAGAGTCCTGGAGCTGAATGCGAAGCCGATGCCAACCCTGCCACAGTTGCAGCCGCTTCCGAACTGGCCCACTTTACCAGTGCTGGTATGAATAGCGGAGCAACCATCATGGGTGTGTTTCACTTGCCTTCACATTTGTACGTAGTCATTGGCCTGGTACACAGCACACGCTCCTCTGCAGCACTCTAACCATGGTGAAAGAAGAACCCATTTAGGTGATGACACTATCCGCATTCCTGTGGAAAGAGTGCGTCCGCAAATGCTTTGCACCGAGATGTGGAGAGTGCTGCTTGGCTACCGAGCATGCGCGAGCCACCGTTTTTGGGTGCCATCTAACTACGTCAGAAACAAGTGGCAGGCACGCACCAATCTCGGCCGCTAATCGGTTCTGTGCTGAAAGATGGCGCCCTAATATGGAGGCAAGCTTATACAGCGCATGCCCAGTAGCGAACACAATCTGGATGGCCACCTAAATGGGTTCTTCTTACACCGCAATTGTAACTCTACAGGGTCTGAAGATATAACACTGTTATCATTGTCTGTGCTTGTATTGCCACGCGCGTCAAAGCAAGCGAGCGCGTAGCCTAGTGGTTAGCGTGGTCGGCTTCCACGAAGGAGGCCGAGGTTCGAACCCGGGCAGCGGACACACATTTTTTTAGCGTTCTTGTAAATTCGAGAACCTTCCCTCGTGTTCATAATCAGAATGTTCCACGCACCGAACTTTCCACGCCAATTGCTCGAAGGCTAGATATGTATTAGAAGGGATCTGTGACGAGCTGGAGTCAGTCTCGCCCAAGCGCTCAACACTGCTGCTACGCCGACGCCTGCAGCGCTACTTATTATTTTGTTTTGGCACAAGTTCGCCTTATTAAATGTTCAGTTTGTTTTGTTTTTTCTTGCCTCTTCACCAGTCATTCGTGACAGTATTAAATAAATATCTACTCACACATGCTATCCTCTCATTTCAAGATCTGTCCATGGCTAACAGCTGCAGAGATGACTTTGGCAACGAAGGTAATAGGCAGCATGTACTTTCGAATCTAAACTGTATTTTGTACGCTTGGTGATGGGATATGCATTTATTGTTTGATTGAAAGTGGTAGCATAGGCTGACCTGAAGGGCATTAAATGTAGACAATTTCATGCACCAGATATTCAAGATTGTGTAAAAATGCACTATTGCTTCTACTTGCGCTATTCGTTCATGTTGAAAGGTAGATGAAGTAGACAGTATGTTGCAGCTTCCTCATTTTTTACTTGACAATGGCAGGGAAAAGCAGGAACCTTTGTGAATTGTGCAGGCTTCTGCATTATCGTAATGAGCATATTGCCAATTGCCAACGTAAACAATTTCAGATGTTGAAGAGGAGCTGTGTCACCTCAAGCAAGATATCGGTGTCCAAGTGAACACATGGACAGAGGGAAAAAGACAACCGATTACCATCTCGACTGTTAAGGACGAAGAGGCACTGCTAGTGCTAACGGGCATCTCAAGCTTCACGCTGTTCTATAACATTGCCGATTTGTTCACCGACGCTCGGATGAAACAGTCCAAGAGGAGCTTTTCACTTAGCAATGAGGATGTCATCCTGCTCGTCTTCACGAAGCTTTACCACAATGTGTCTTTTTCTCTGCTGGCCGTCCTGTTTAACGTACACCGCACTACGGCGTCGAGTATCTTTAAGGAGGCCATTGTACTGCTGGCATCTGTGCTAGGGCATGCAATCTACTGGCCTGACAAGGACCACGTCACTGCATGCCTCACGAAGCACTTTGATAAATACCGCATGACAAGGGTGATCTTGGACTGCACAAAGATTGCAATTGAGCGACCGAAAGACCTGCCATCGCAGATCTTAACTTACAGCATCTACAAAAAAACCTATAGTGCTAAGATTTTGGTTTGCACAACCCCTGGAGGCCTCATTAGCTATGTGAGCCGTGCCTACGGAGGAAGGACCTCCGACACACACATAACCCGGGAAAGTGAAGTCCTGACAAAATGTGAGCCCCACATTGACAAGGTCATATGGTAGATAGGGGCTTTTTAATTGAAGACTTATGCTATGAGCATGGGCTCGAGATGATTCGGCCACCTTTTCTTGGCCAGAAGAAGCAACTGTCACCAGGTGATGCAAAAAGAAATGCCAGCATTGCGAGTGCCAGAGTGCACGTAGAAAGAAGCATTCAGCGCATCAAACGCTTTAAGATCCTGCAGCAGCGGTTCCCACTTGATCTCCTTGCATACCTTGACAGCATTGTCACTACGCTTGCAGGAATTGTAAATATCTCGAAGCCACTGTTTGCAGACAACAAATATTTGTTTCCGTGAAAGCTGAAGTTCCATGCCAGCGACATTTTCTTTTACTTTTAGCTTCGGAGTAACGTTTGCTCGTGGTACAGCGATAACAATAAAGTTTGGCGTCATGTTCTACGAGCTTTTTTTGTACATGTTCAGTGCCCAAAGCTCTAGTCATAGATACTGAATTCCAAATTGGAGAAGACAGGTGTAATCACTGATCCCATGATGTAGGCAAGAAGCTTTCACCGATTGTGGGATTAAGGAACAATCGATTATGCTTGTACCAGTGGGAAATGAGAGACATATGATCCTGTATCATAACATAGTCTAAAAGAACAGAAGACACTTAAACAACTTGACATCATAAGTGAAGATGAGCAGCTGAGCGCAAGAGGACCAAGCATTGATCACCTGGTCCTGCTAGCGGGCGACAAGTTTAATAGCGTGAGTGTGTAACCAGGTACATAGTTCAAGACATGTACCATAAAAAATAATTTGCACAACAGCAATATTTAGCTCGTTGTAAAACACCTTTGACATATCAAAATAGTTTTCATCTACTTGTCCTCCACTCATAACATATAACCCACAGCAGTCAAACGTTTTAAAGAAACAAAAAGGGCATCTGGGTGTACACAATTTAGAAAGAACACCTTAAGAAAATTCATGAAACAGGGAAGCGGAATGACCGTTAATAATAGTAGGTGCATCACAACTTTTTAAGATTAAGACAACCACTTTTCCAGTTGCAACTGTTGTGACTGCGTGCACAAATGACATGCAAGGTTGCAAAATGGTGGAAAGACGCCCTAAGTTAATGTCTTCAATGAGTGGCCACATACTGTACAAAACCAGTGGGTGTAAAGAGCACTGAAAACAATGACTGCAAAGAAGCATAAAACGAAGCAGTGCTTATGCTGATCCGAAATTCAAATGACAGAGCAAGGCAGGAGCGATAGGCGAGATGCTACACGCCCCAAAACATCGCTCATGCAGCACTATCTCAAACAGTGGCCGTATTTTTGGAAAAGAAAGGCACGACTGAATGACTAAAATTAAACAGCACACAAAACGTCGGCGGAAGAGAAAAGGACAGTAGAACGAAAGAGCGCTGACGTTCTTTCGTTCTACTGTCCTTTTCTCTTCCGCCGACGTTTTGTGCGCTGTTTAATTTTAGTGATGTACCAACTAGCTCAAATTACCACTTTACGACTGAATGAGGCCGATTAGACATCCCCTCTACCCTTCGCTTCGTCTCCTTGAGGAGGTGAACTGAAGCAAGGAGGAGAGGGGTGTGGCCGCTTGCTTTCATTCTCAACTGTTCTCGGAGATTCGCAATGTCACATTCCTCCTTCAATGGCACCCTTATTTTTCCAAAAATGGGGCAAGCCTGTTCGAGATACTGCTGTACGAGTAATGTTTTGGGGCTTCTAGCATCCCGTTGGAACACTTCTGCAGCCTTGTAAATCCAAATTAATCTGCAACCAGTGCATACTAGGCTAAACCGCAGTAATAAGTGGTATCATATACTCCTTAAAGAAGAAAACCGCCCTCTCAATTACATCTCTGAAAAATACTTCATCAAAATGCACAGAAAAAAGTATGTGCGTGTGCTCGTCTTGATAGACAAAGAAGTCTGTGCTTCGAATTTGAGTAATACCCATTTGCACTTGCACTTGGCAATAATACCTGCTTGTCTTCTTAAGCATATGATTATCACTGTTCTTCATCATCTCTCTGCTCTTGAAACCTTGCATGCCATCTGTGCACTTTACCTCAATCAATCGACGTTCACAACAGTCGCAAGTGACGATCCCGTCGGGACTTGCCCCAACACATGGCTCTGACTCCATTATCAGAAGCCCGCTGTCTTGGATCGTGAGGTTGGCGTGGGTTGACTCCTGCAAGTACTTCCTCTTGGCAGTGCTTTCGTCTTGCGACCCTCTTGCCATCGCAGCTGACTGAAAGGTCGACTCTCGCATGAGGACCTTGAACAAGGGACGCAAATCATGGGGACCCATTTTTGTCCTCAAGGTCTTCACCCTCGTGTAGACACTGTAGGCCACAGATGCACTAATCAGACCAGTCCTGTATTCCATCCATAGCGGCGACTCTGCTTGTTGGATGGTAAGTGTGGCGATCTCTTCCACAACAGCCTTTGAAAACATTTCTTGGAGGGCTTCGTAGAAGCCGTCACCAGATGCTTGATTATCTCTGCTCATCGTTCTTAATGCCTCGGTTAGTGTCGCTGGCCTCTGTGGTGATGATGGCGACTCCTCCGACTCGATGCATTGAAAAGCTACAAGACAAAATCATGACACAACTTTATCCGTCTGAGCTTCTCGCACAGATACGTCATTGTCAAGCAGTAGGATACATCGCACTTGAGAGAGGGTTCTATTCTCAGTCCCTATTTTGAGTATTTCAGCATGAATTAATTTATACATATTTCAACAAGATTTATCGAGTCCACGTGAAAGCAAATGCAGCACATAACAGTTTGTGGTTTTCACCAATGAGGCTCGACTATCGGTGAAATGAAACAAGCAAGCTCAATTGCTGGTCCTTCAAATTAAAGCATATCTATGTGTGGCAGTAAATTCATTGTATACCTTGAGGGTCAACTTTTCCCAATATTAGGCTTTCCCACCTCCCATCCCTTATATAGATAAAGCACCTGGGCCTCTACTGGTATATGGTGGCTCACCTAGTAGCTACGAGCACCATAATTGGAAATCTTGGGTGAAAATTATTATTTTGCAATTTTTGAGCTAAGCAAAGCAAAGGAAGTTTTCACATTCTGCGTCAGGGAAAAAGACAAAAAGAATTGTGGCGTTCTCGTGAAGAAGCAAAGACCACGAGGATAGGAGATTCGGCGGTGACAGAATAGGACGGGTGGGCTTGGCTGTGACCTGGAGAAGCATCAGTGACTCTCGGCAACAAGCTGAAGAGCGACAAGGAACATCCTGTACGTACCCATTGCCGGCGCTGGCCCGAACAGACACCGGGAGGAACCTCTGCGCCCCCCTACTCTTGGCAATGATCCGAGGCAACCCAAAGCATGACAAGGGTCCCTCCCCTCACAAAGTGACAAGGACGCACATCCATCAATATTGGTTAACTTCCGCTGAAACATATTCACTGAAGTGGTCGCCTGAACGATGGATGTGAGAGTTTACTCACATCTTGTAGATATGCAAATACTTGAGCGCTGACATGTCATATTTTATTAATATACATTTATTTACTCTTCCAACCACATGCATACTTTTCTTTCACTCTGGTAGTTGGCCGGAGTAAATGTATATCAATAAAATATGGCTCAAGTATTATCTACTAGACATTGGTAAACTCTCACATATATAGTCCAGATGACCACTTCAGCCAAGATGTTTCAGCCGAAGTTAATCTATGCTGCTGGATGTGCGTCCTTGTCACTTTGTGATGGGACCCTTGCCGTGGTTCAGGTTGCCTCGGGTCATTGTCGAGAATAGGTTGGTACAGAGGTTCCTCCCGGTGCCAGTTCGGGCCACTGCCGAGAATGTATAAGTACAGGAGGTTTCTTGTCGCCCTTCGGGTTGTTGCCGAGAGTCACTGATGCTTCTCCGGGTCATAGCAAAGTCTACCCGTCCTATCGGTCATCGCCAAATCTCCTGTTCTCGTGCTTTTCGCTTCTTCACAAGCACACCGCACTTCTTTTTTGTCTTTTTCCCTGACGCGGAACGTGACAGGGTACTTACCCATTATTCAGAATAATCCAAGTTAATCTATCCTGCAGACAACACTATAAGGAGCCCATATTGGTTGTTTTTTTTGTTTTCCCAACAGATTCAAAATGTTTTCATAGAGTACGTAGCTCAGAACTGGCAATGATGCAACTGTTCCTTCAAGCTGTCAATCAGTATGTGGCAGCCGACAGGTGTTCTTTAAGCTAAAACTTAAGACTGCAGTATAATTCCATAATATTTTTTTCATTATAGGTGATTGCTAAATGTTACGGGCCCAATACCAATAATCAAAGTGATTTGTGGACTAACCATGTACGGGGATTTCCTCGCGGTGACGGTGAGCAGCAGAGCGATATGGGAGCCCGTGCAGTAGCTTGCTTAGGACGTCTTCCTCCAGACTTGCGTCACTCGCCGTCTTGATCTAGAATTTCGAATAAGCAAGCACGTTAGCACTGGACTGGGTTTGCTGCCAGGCAAGCACTGTCCAGTTGAGCTGGTGTTGCATGAATTTGCCAATACCTTGGCCCCATAAATGGAGTTTTTCTATCGACAGTAAATGTCACTGGCCACAAAAAAAAACAACAAAAAAACACAGTTGTTTGTGACATATGAAGGAAAACACGAAATTGCCAAATTCAGCAACCAGACTCACTATTGGCCAGCGATATGCGCCACAAGCCACTCGTGCTATTTCCAGTCGCAGCATCCATGGCAGGCACTTATCACGGCGGCCGCTGAAGTGGCACGTCTTCTGAGGCGAGCACCATGTTGCAGAATAGCGGAAAAACAGACGTGCCTGTAAGCAGTCGGGGAGGCATGCGCTATATTGTAGTCGAAACCAGGCAAGCCACCGGCAGATGGCGCAGAGATGCGCCTCAATTGTGGCTCGCATGTTCTGGGCATTGATGCCTACATTACTTTCTTGCTGCCTCTTAGAATTACCATCCACTGTAGTATGCTGCGTTCTTGCACATACATACCTTCTTGACGCAGGGAAGCTCAATGATTGGCCTGGGCGCATACTTGTCCTTCACACTCTGTTTTTGACTTTTCCCCCACTGCTGTGGCAGGTCGGTCGACGACAAGATTTCAAACACCTTTGTGGCATGGATGTACAGGAGCATGGCCACAATGTGTTTGCATTTGTAGCTCCTAAAAATGAAAACAGTGCTACTGTGAAGTAAAGCCTCTACAATGAATTTCTGAAATATACAAAATCGCCAAAAGCACTCCTTTCAGAGCAATGAGATGACATCCCGCTTCCAATTATACCGTGTTTACATACAAGCCTTAAAATGGTATGGTATAAATTATGGCAGTGGCAGAAGTTAGTGGGAGGTATGGCTCTGACGCATTGATGTCTGCACCACCTTCTCCTGGCATCATGGGTTAATGTAAACCTTTCCCCGTATGTGTTTACTTACATAAATGCCAATCTTCTGGCGTGTCCCCCCCCCCCCCCCAAAAAAAAAAAAAAGGTCGTAGAAGCTTGCATTAAGTCGCACTGTTCACAGTTGGTACCCATGAGGAACCATAAGCCGAGCATACTTGCCCTTTCTAGCAACATAACATTCGACTGGTTTCCTCCAATATGTTTGTAATTCGCTTGCATCGAAGTATCGTTTTCATTTTAGCAAGCTCCACGGAAGGTTCATGCAATGGGGAAGTTGTTGCAGCCCAAACAATTGACTTTTGCCAGCTTTCAGAATGAAATACTCGCACGCTCTGCCTCAGCGGAGAAGCCACCTCTCGAAATATTACCTCTGCGGGACGAGCATGCGAGGTGTGTTAGCGCGTACATTCTACAATGAAAGGGTCAGGAAAGGGAACTTCCGAAAGCATGGAAGATCAATTAAGAGTTCACAACATGCGTACCCTGCTTTGCACGAGCATGACGCATCTGCCACTGTCCTCTCTTTCAGCACGATCTCGAGCTCGTGCGGGTCTCTGCTTAAGGCCGATGTTTGCAGCACGAAACCCACAAACGTGCAGTCACTGCCAACTTTTTCTTTAACACTGCACGTCACAACGTGCCCAGCTTCTAGTACGGCTTCTCCTTCGAGCAGAAGTCGCGATGTGGCAAATTCCTGTGCCACGTACTTGTTAATACTGGAGAGGGGAAGCGTCACTGCAAATGAACAATAACAATTCAGACTTGGTTCACGCAGTTCCGTACGAATGCTTGGAAACAACTCCAGAGCCGTGCTAATTCCTTACCTTGGACGGAAGCGTCGGTATCGGCGAGCTCCATACCACCAAAACGACAACGCGCGCGTGCACAGTTGTCCTCTCACGCCCTGCTGAATGCGAACTTAACGCTGCTAAATTAAACTTCGATTAAACTAATCAGGACCACCAGACGAAGAATCGCCACACGCTAAAACCAGAAAAGAAAGTCGCAAGCACTGCCACGCAACCGCGCAACCGCGTTAGTCTGCACGCCTGCACGCCCTGCACGCTACCAAGTTCTAGGCTTGCTCTCGAACATCTTAAAGCTCGTAGCTATCAAGAGAGCTTGGGGGGACTGCCATTCAGTCTCACAAAAGCTCATGACACGTCATAAAATGTTAAAAATAATTATCAATCGTCACTGCTGTAAACTAACAGAAATGTCTCATACGATTACATATAGACCTTTGCACAAATCGCCTTGTGCGCGCTGCCATCTTTGTCTGCTGGGCTGTGGAAGGCCTTCTGAGCATGCGCTGTTGCTCTGCTGTCCGGTATATCGGATGCTGCGCATGCGTCCACAGCTCAGTGACTCAGCATTTTCCGCCCGGGCGCTTCGTTCGAGACTGCCGCTGGAAAGGTCTATAGCGTCGTCTGCTAGCATCCTACTGACTAGGTTACAGAAAGTATCCGCGAGGCGGCGCCACCCAAAGATCTCGTCGCCAATAGGCTACCGTTCTAAAGTTTCTTACACGTCCCAGTCACAGTCTTGAGAGTAGTTCGCACGCGCCCAAAAAACAAAACAAAGATTTTCTCAGCCGTATGCACGTGGAAGTTGGTCCCTTCGGAAATAATGTAGCTTCGAGCGTGAAAGGAATGTCCAGCCCTTTTAGGCAGTTCAAGAATTCAATTCGTTCGGATGCGTAGTGTTCGCACTTAAAAAAATATGTGTTCAATTGTCTCTTGTTGGTCACAGTGTTGACAATTAGGGCTGGCCGCTTTTCCAATCCGGTACAAGTTAACGTTTGTATAAGCGGAATCTGATCTAAGACGGTGAAGAAGGGAAGCAAACTTGCGTGTTAAGCCCCGCGTACATGCCAGGAAAGGCGGGTCATGCGCTGCAATTCTTGAAACCGGATGTCTATGCTTTATCCAGGTTTGGATTGCTATTTTTGAGTCAGTCTGGGTCGGAAGCTGTAAAGTAGCAGTAGGTAGGAGCAGAGCGTTGGAAGCCAGTTGGTCCGCCTTTTCATTGCCAAGAATGCCGACATGTGAAGGTATCCATTGCACTCGAATGTTACAGCCTCGGAAAACAAGTATACGTCCCAAGTTAAATATCTCACGAGTCATGTTGGCATTAACGCCTCTGCCACTTCGAATGCTTTGCACTGCACACTGGGAGTCCGTTGCGAGCAGCCAGTTTTCTGGTGGCCTTTTCAAGATATAAAGAAGAGCTGCGTGAATTCCACAAAGCTCGGCCGTAGTCGATGAAACAGCGTGATCAA
The DNA here is from genome assembly GCA_013358835.2 of Ixodes persulcatus. Classification (NCBI taxonomy): domain Eukaryota; kingdom Metazoa; phylum Arthropoda; class Arachnida; order Ixodida; family Ixodidae; genus Ixodes; species Ixodes persulcatus. The sequence goes on from JABSTQ010003912.1 coordinate 30,232, forward strand.
GCCGTCCTGACCAAGAATGGTGTTCTGATGGGATATGGTATGCCGCAGACACGGAATCGTTAATGAGATTAACAGGGCCATCAGTGAATATGATCTTAAATGAAGCGTGGCGGGACGCCAGGATGTCTTCCGTCAAGGCGCGGCTGACCAGCGAGGAATGCCGTGATTTTCCATGAAAGCCAGGGATGTCATCATATACGGTGAATGAATGCTCACTCCACGGTGAATCGGCTGGAGAACGCTGAACAGCTGGTGTAGATCCGAGCGCCTCTATCAAAGTGTTGCAGTGTCTGCCATAATGAGAACAGTGCCGCCGTTGGATATCCTCGTAAAAAGAACCACCGCTGCTCGACTGGGCGAGTCCAACCATATGGCGAAGAGCCCGTTCCTTAGCGTGCAAAGATACTGGCATTTCCTGGGCCTCAATCCACGTTGCCTCTATTCGAGAGTAAGAGGGAAGCCCTAGGGCCATCCTTAGTCCAGCGCGATGGCGTCGTTCCAGCTGATCCCACAGAGAGCGAGTATAGGGGGCAAGTACGGCGCGACATAAAGAATCCGAGACAGGTTCAGCGCTCGATGCACGTGAGTTAGGGCTCGAGGAGTTGGTCCCCAATCAAGGCGACGAAGCCTACGAATAAGAGAGGTTGTCATCGTGCTCTGCCGTACAAGAGTAGTTACGTGGCGACGCCAGCAGAGCCGCGAGTCGAGATCAACGCCCAGATAACGGTAGTTTCGCACACGTGGCAATCGGATCCCAGATAAAGATAAACGTGGAAATCCGTGGCGAAGAGGACGGCGGGAACATGCGAACACAGCCTTCTTTTGTGCCGAGATGGAGAGGCCGACGTCTTCCAGCATGTTTGCAACTCGTTTAAGGCAAGTTTGCATAAAGGGGCGAAGTATACGGCGATCGGAATGGGAAGCCCACAAACAAATGTCGTCAGCATAAATTATCATACCACTAGGATGAGGTGATGAGTCCATGCACAGTGGTAGCGTTGCCATTACGACGTTGAAGAGTGTCGGGCTTAGACATCTACCTTGAGGTAGTCCCCGCAGCAGTGGGCGAACAGCACCTTGAAGCGTTCCCAGGCGGACACTGATAGTCCTGCCGTTCAGGAAGTCTTCGAAATATCTTAACATCCTTCCCGTTACGCCAAGATGTCTCAAGCACGCAAGAACAACATCATGGGGAACAGAGTCAAATGCGCGTTCCACGTCTAAAAATACTGCCAAGCCTGTATGTCCCTGGGAACGGCGTCTTCCAATGCTGACGTGAGAGTCGCAATGCAGTCAGCGGTGCAACGTTCGCTTCTGAATCCTGCGAGCTCAGGGGGAAGAGCTTCAGTATCGTCGAGGAACCACTGAAGGCGTGTAAGGACCAGGCGCTCTAAAAGCTTTCCAACGCATGATGTCCAAGATATCGGGCGATAGGATGACAACTCCGAGGAGGACTTGCCGCGCTTTAAAAGGGGTGTTATTAATGCGTGTTTCCATTCTTGAGGAATCACACCCGAAGACCAAACTGAATTTAGACGTTCGAGTAAGGAGCTGCGTGACTGATAGCTGAGATTTCGTAATGCTTGATATGTTATGTGATCAGGCCCGGGAGCGCTGTGACGCTTGCATCTTCGAAGAGCAGCTTCCAGTTCTGACATGGTGAGGGGGTGGTCCAGATGCTGCGGACTTCGCGATGGGCCAGTCAGCGATAGGGGCCACGATGACCTTACAGAGCGTGGAGCAACGACAAAGCGTATCGCAAATTCGTCGGCAAGTTGACATAATGCCAAGCCAGTTTTTAAACTAAGAGCAACGAACACGTCTCGAGGTGTCGGAGATCCACTCATACCTCTGAGGACTTTATAGATCTTCGGCTTCGGTGTACATGGGGTCAGCGACGAGCAGAACTGGCGAAATTGTCTGCGACGAAGTACTCGGGTGTGCCGGCGTAAGGCTGACGTTATACGGTGACACTCCACCCAATCGGCGATCTTGCCAGAGCGGAGCGCACGGCGCTGGGCACGACGGCGAGCGGCCCGAAGACGAAGAAATTTCAAGTCCGGGCTAGGTTGCGATACACTGAGTGTGATTCTTGTTGTAGATTGGACGAGGCAGCTTGGAATGGCTTTTAGGATATCCTCTGACGGATCGAGAGACAGAAGACTTTTCCGGAACAGGTCCCAATTGGTTACATGGTACAGACGACGCGGCAGGCGGCCCACCCTGGGTATACTCATCAAAACTGGGAGATGATCGCTTCCGCGCGTGTCCACGTCCAACGACCAATATGCGTCAAGATCGGGCGAGGCGAAGCTAAGGTCGAGGACGCTAGGCTTCCCGCGATGGCCGAAAAATGTTGGAGAGCCATCATTTAAGAGCACCAAGTCTGTAGATTCAATGGCGTCTCCAAGGGATGTGCCCCGCGGCGTCGTGCGTTCATTACCCCACAAAGGGTGATGCGCGTTAAAGTCTCCACATAAAAGAAGAGAACCGGGAAACTGTCGACGTAAAATTTGAATGCTCTTCGCATCGAAGCGACCCGCAGGAGATATATACACGGATACAATAGTCATCCGAAAAGAACCAAATATGACAGTGCAAGCCGCGAACTCTGCTGTTTCGGTACACAGATGTGACACATCTTCTGCAGCTTGTTGAATGGTGGAGTGAACAAAAACCGATGCTCGCGACAGGCTGTTTGGGTCAGATACGGCACTTCCGTAATGAACATATGGCTGAATTCGAGATCCAAGTCGGAGCCGGCCTTCCGAGATTGCAAGTATAGGCACTGGCGTAGAGGCAAGATAATATCGCAACTCAGCTAGTTTAGAGGCGATGCTGCGGGCGTTCCATTGTAAACTAGAGTGACAGACTGCCATAATGATGATGCTAAGCATGATAAGGACCTTCATCGCAGGAAGCTTTCGATTAAAGGTTCTATCAGTCCAATAAAATGCAGTAACTTGCCTGCCCATGAGTACTTTATGAATGGTAAAAATTCTCGTACTGCAATGAATATCTGGCGAACGATGCTAGAGAACGAAGAGGAGCCGGAGAAAATTTGAGGCGGACGTGAATCTGCGTTTTCCGGTGCGGTGTCTGGGAGTTCCTGTGCAGGCTTTGGTGTAGGCCGCATTTGCACTTGAGGAGCCGACGATCTAGGGCTGCTGCACAGTACGTCTTTGAAGCTTCGTTTCTCATTTTTGTTGACGGAGGACACGGGGACCGACGTGGTACCTGGATCGATGTTGACTGCACTTGATGTCCCGGGGAGAGGTGAAGAGGTCGATTTATCAGCGCAATTTTGTTGCACCTGGCGTTGTCGCGAATGTCTTCGCCTTTGGGGGTGTTCCGGAGAAGAGCCGACGACTTCTGGTGCAGCTTGTGCTTCCGGCACAGCCTGCGCGTCAGTAGGCTTGTCAAATGCTGCTCGTGCTTGCGCAAACGGCACGTTGTTCTAGCAGCGATAGCGGCACACGGTGCGCTTGGCTTGCCAGAACGGGCATATGTGAGACGTTGCTTCATGCGACTTGTTGCAGTTTACGCAGTGGAGGTCAGAGGCGTCACACTGCGCAGTTGCATAGGGCTGCGCACAGCGGAGGCATGCCAACTTCCTCTTGCAGTCAGCCGCAACGTGACCAAAGAGCCCGCATCGGTGGCATTGCAGAGGGTTGTTAACGTACAGGTCGACTTCATGCCGGACCAAGCCAACGTAGATGTGTTGGGGAAGTGTGGCAGATGCAAACTCAATGCGAACTGTGCTTGATTTTCCAAGCCGACGAACACAACGGATGCTTACACTTGACCGTAGCGCTCCGACGATCTCGGTGTCTGAGAGAGCGATGTCAACGTTGCGCACGATGCCTACACTGGAAACTTTTCCACGGGGCTCAAAGGCTCGAACTTTCATGCCGCAAAGCGTGGTCAAGCCTAGAAGCACCCGCGTTGTCTGGCCATTCCGGGTGTCAACCGCGAGAAGATTTTTTCGCCTGTTGAATCGAGCCTCAATGACGCATGAGGGCACCAGCGTCTCCAGGGTATTAGAGACGCGGACCGAATCAATGGAGTCGATGCTCACGTCTGGATTCAGTGGCGTGAACAGAACCACCAGGCCAACTGTCGGCTCTGTGAGGGTGGCGATGGTCGCGTCGCTGGAGCCAGAGTTATGGCTGCTGCAGCGTCTCTTCTTTCTGCATGTCACTTCCTGAAAGGGACCTTCAGTGTCTTCAATCAGCGAGTCGGACAGGCTTACGGCTAGGGGTGTCGCGAACCGGCCGAGGTTCGAGTTCGACCAGGTTCGACTTTTTTGAACTTTTAGTTGAAATTTCGACGAACCTTGTATTGAGGTTCGACTTGTGTGCGCATGCGCGACAGGCTGGCTAGTTGGCTTCGGATTGGATGGTGATGGCTAAGGGATGAATTACGGGCAGCGCTGATTGGTTATTTCAGTTAATACAGTACAAAAAATTAAGTTATTAACTTTTTCAGAGATTAGAATTGGTTTCTTTTAATTGCAACTGTTCATAAAATAAAATAACCCTTTGCATAAAAAAAAACTTTTCCAAACCTAGACATGCTTATATCAAGGTCTGGCCACACTGTCCACAAAGTCGAACCGGTCGAATCTGGTGAAAAGTTCGAAGGTTCGTCGAACTGGTTCGACCCAGTCGAACCCCGAAAGTTCAACCTAAAAATTCGGTTCGACAAAAGTTCGCGACACCCCTACTTACGGCGTCATCCTGCGCGGTCGGGTCGGGTGTTTCATCCATGGCAGTTGGAGGGGCGGTCGTGGTGTCCATACCTCGCCGGTTTAAAAACCGGATCGAGGGGTCAGAAGGCCCTGGAGGGGACTATAGGGACCTCCCGATGACGTTGTGAAGCTACTTGCTGATATAAAGTCGACGTAAGCAAAATATTCAATGAAAATAGAGGAGACTAGAACTAGAACACACGTCCGATGCGTAGTTTTGTCTTCGTCTTCAATGTAGCTTTCGATTGTTTTTTTTGTTTAGTTTTTTTTTTGTCGTGATGCAAAATTGTTAAATAAGGTAGTTTACGCGTGTTTCTTAAATTTGTCAAATATCTTAAGTACGAAACAGCCACTAGGTTGTAGATTCTGTGCGCATGCGCTTGCGAACTTCCCGCGCACTTTGAGAAAACGAAACTCCCACCGAAACCAGCTGTTCCCGCGATGGATCCTGCTTCGGTATCTGAATGCTCAGAAAGTGCGTCAGCTGAGGAGTTGCGCGAGGAAGAGAAAGTCATAAGAAAGTACTTGAAAGTCGCGAAGAAGAGTGACGGGCAGTGGATAGGTTATTTCGACGACGATACCACGTTCAAAGAGTTTGAACGCTCACTGTTGACAAGAAATGTATCCTACCAAACAGAGTCCTCACGCTACAGCGATGATCAAGATTCGAAAGGTAAGCGCATATGCCATATGTAAATCACTGTAGTTTTGTGGCGAATTTAATCATCTTCACGCGATATCAGAAAATTTCAGGATAACTGTGAGAAGTGAAGTATTCGGTATTGGATGACATATCTCTTATAATCTCCGTGAAGAGAGATCAGGTTCTTTTTTTTTATCAACCGTGGATATCACGAAGGTTTCGCGAATAATTAAACACGATAAAGTACAGCGATTTTTCAGAATACTAGTTTCGTAGGAAAACTAAAAGAAAACTGAATCCCGCTGAAATTTGTGCGAACAGTTCTAAATTTATTGTAAAAAAAAATAGCTCGAAGAAACTGGGCTAACACATTTGCTTTGTCGTTGGGCATCATCGGGTAAAATATGATAATCGTAGCTAAACTATTTTATTAGATAATTAACGATTAAATATTGGTCGTAATGAAAAAAAAACAAAGAAAAAAAAAACAGCGTGACTGGGACAAAGACAAAAGGGAGAGATACATAGGAAGAGCTGACTAGCAACTCGATTATTGGAACGAAATCATGTTTTCGTTCCAATAATAATTGAGTTGCTTGTCAGCGCTTGTCCTGTGTATCTCTTCCTTTTGTCTTTGTCCTAGTCGCACTGTTTTGTTTTTTTTCGTTATGAATTTTTCTTAGCTTGTCCAGTTATATTCTAGTAGGTTTTAATTGTGGCCACGGGTTTCATATATTTTCTCTAATATTATTGTTAGGAAGGTGAAACTTTTGCACGAATACTAAGTGTTTACTAAGTGTTATAACAAAGTAGCACGAAAGCTTCTCTTTTTAATTTTTGCTTCGAAGTGTTTCTTTTTTTATATATAAGTTTTGAGGAAAACCGTTTCATTTCTATTAAAGCAAAAATTCCAGAAGAGCTCTTAGCCACTTCATTATTCTTAATATTATTATTATTACTATTATTATTATTATAAATCTTTATTTTGAAAGTATGACTCTGCGGTCTGGGTGTGGAGAGGGAAAGGGAGAGGAAAAACTTGATTATAAAGCTGAGAATGCGATGTAAAATTCTCACCCTATTTTTATTGTAAAAAAAATACGGAACTAGTGGAAATATTTATTTGTTAGTTATCTAATTAAGTAATCTAGGTATGATTAATATGTTTTACACCGAATTCCAAACAGAAAAGTAAATATGTATGTTAGACAAGTACTCGTGAACTATATTTTTTGTTTTGTTTTTTGTACATGAATTGAAAATCGTTTGCACCAATTTCAGTGGGAGCCTAGCAATCACAACATCCTTGCGAACATGAGTAATATTCTCAGACATCGTACGAATATTTCACACATATATGAATACAGTCAGTACGTTCTACGAGTTTCGATTGCGTTTTTTTTTTTTTAAGAGTGATTACCTAATTATTCTCACAATATCTCGTTTGAATGTTCTATCTATTTCTTTTTTCAGCACGACTGATGTTTAGTGCTAAGAGTGGAGCTGTGCCAATCGAGCTTGATGTGCCGTTCCGAATTGTTTCCAAAATGAGCAAAGGGTGCATATTTGGAAGAGAGCGTCACAATGTTCATTCAAACAAAAAACAGGTCTGTGTTTTTGTGAATAAAACATTCATTTGTTACATTTTACTGCACATTTCTACACCTAAGATAATCTGTTGACCGATAAACTGGTTTTCTCTACTGTGCTGCAATTAAAGTTCGACACTACATGTTTCGACAAGTGCTTTAACCGTACAATGCGAAAGAACGATTTAAAGGAATTATTGAACCCAAACACTTTGATTTAATGAAAGATAATTTTTTGTCCACTCTGCGCCTACAGGCAAGTCATTCAACTGACAGGACTGATGCTACCTTTGCAAGGAAGAAGACAAAGCTGCAAGGTTCAAAAAAGAAGGGGTGCACAGCAACAATGCACATCCAGAAGGTCGAACTGTTCCCCGACTACAAGGTACTGTCGTACACACTTGTTATTTTGGTTGTTCATTCCAACTTTTGATATTATCTTTTAAGCGTTTAAAAGCCAAAGAGAATATGGTTTCGGTGCACACCTACTTTTTTAAAAGCGAACTGGTTTATTTGTGCTGCTTCATGTTTCTATTCTCCAGTGTTTAAATGTTAAGACTCACAAACCAAATTTCAGTGAGGGGACAAATTAAATAACACTTAAAAACAAGGGAGCTGGTGGTGATTCATTACGTAAACAAAACCCGAGACTCAGGAACACAGAGACGCTCTGTGTGTTTGTCTCCTTCTGTGTTGCTGAGTCTCGGGTTTTGTTTACGTAAAGACAAATGAACTCTGTCTCAGTAGTTTGCATAGTAGGAAACTGCAGCAGAAAGTTAAAACCAGTGGAATGTCTTTTTTATATTAGCCATGGTTCTGCTGACAAGTTGCCATAGCAAAAGCTGTTGGGAAGAGTTGATTTCATAATAAATATCCCAGGGAGTCTTAGAATGACAGTTGATGTGCTCCACTAACAACCAGCAATGCCGTTTCTGTGCTATTTGCAAATACAAATATTTTACGGTGTAAACAGTACTTTTCAATGTTAGGGAAATTTAAAATCACCTTATTAGTGTTTCTTTGCATAGCATCACAGATCAATTCTAATTGTCGTACTGTTTGAACAATTTCTAACGAATCAAGTAATTTCGAACTTGAGATTTATTAAAAGATATATAAAATATTGATTTCAAATTTATAATCTATTTAGGTTTAAACAAGTTTCTCAAATGGTATTTTGAATTTAGGCAATGCAGTAGCTTCAAATAAGCACCTCTTTGTAAATCTTTTAACAAATAAAAAGTACAGACTAAGTCATAAATGGCATCCATAGCACCATCTATTTTCTTCTTCTTCTTCATAAATGGCATTCCCAATCAAGAAAGAAATCTAGTGTAATAACTGTGCATTCCACATGTCTACTCAATACGCTAGTGAAACTGCTACCATGCGTGTTGCTTCGTTTCAGAACACCTATGCCGCGGGGGAAGCCCACTGCATGGGGCTAAGTTTGGGAATTTTTCGAAAACTATTCACAATTTTTTCATAGACTCGTATTTCATGAATTTACAATAGGATACGCTGACATTATAAGCAACATGAAAAGGTTTGAAACAATTGCACACATCTGCACTTTATATCAAGATGCTTTGCCAATCAGTTCTTACTACCTGTCGTTTTCGGAAGTGTTGTCAAAGGGATTCTGCAAACTTTGTGTTCACTAGTGGAGGATACCCCCCGATAAAAGTAATTTAACATAAGAAAGCTTATTATAAAAATACATAATTTAAGTTGATCTTGGGATTTCTTTTGTTTTTCGTTGTATGCTGCATTTACACTATTTTGCTATTCTGCTACTGCTTTGCATTTAAAGTTGGACTTTTCATGTTTCTTTCAACTTTTTCATTTGCCACATGTTCACATAATATGCCGACACTTCGTCCTTTGATTTTATGTGATGTGCCTGTTTGGTGCATTTAGGTGAAATAAATATGTTTGCAGAAGAGCAAGTCTGAGCTGTACCTTTTCTTCACAACCCAAAAGTGTTCTTCATTGTCTATGTAGCTTTGTTTTCCTGTAGATGCAGTTATGATGTGCAAACACACACTTCATAGCAGGTACAGTAACATACAGATTACAGAAAAAAGGAAACCTTTTCATATTGATTCCAAAACATCTGAAGCATCCTTCGAGAACCTCCATACTAACAAACTTTGACTACTTGTCCTTGGTAGAATTTTGGGTGATGTTACAAGCATATTCTGTCTTATTATGACCTTCAGATGGATCTTCCACCAGACTGCACTCAACGGAAGAAGAAAGAAATTTCCAAGGCCACTCTGTCCAGGCTGCGCACTGCACTGTCCGCTGAAGATGGTGCTGGGGTGGTGTGTCAGCAAAGAATTTATGTAAGCATGTCTGGGAAAGATGCACACTGCAATCACCAGTTCGGCATGGCCCTTAGCTATGCACAACCAATGGATGCAGATGTTGCATCCAAGATCAAGTTGCTTGTAAAGGAAGGCGTCACGTCGGTGAATGAGGTTCAGAAATGCCTCCGTTTCTTCGTAGAGGATGTGCTTTTTGCTGGCAAACAGAAACCATCTGAATCTTGCCGTGCATTTTATCCCACACGTCAGGATCTATCCACACACATTCAGAGTGCCATCCGTAAAGATCGGTTCAGCTCCTGCGATCAGGAGAACGCCCTGAAACTGGTAAAAGAATTGAAAAAGAGATACCCAGCTGCAAACTTCTTTTTCCGTCCCTACCGAGTGCGCGATACACCCAGCTCCGAAGATCTCCAAAGCACCTCCGAAGCAGTAGCAACAAATGCTTTGTCTCTGGATGATGAGGTGTTGGAAGTAATGGCAAAAGAATGTGACGAAACACTTCTGTTTTGTCATCAGACAGCTTTCATGAAATCTGCAATGCAGAAATATGCAGGAGATGTGATTTGTCTTGATGCGACAAACAAAACAACTGACTATGCCCTGCCACTTTTTTTTTCTTGTGGCGAAAGCACCCACGGGTTATGTCATTGTCGGTGTGTTTATTGTGCAATTTGAAACTGCGGAGTGTATGCAGAGGCATTGGAGCTGTTTCGGCAATGGTGTCCAGATTTTAGTCCCAAGTTTTGGATGGTTGATTTCAGCAATGCCGAGATTAATGCAATTTCCTCAGTCTTTCCCGAGAGCCGTGTTGCTCTTTGCGACTTTCACCGCGAGCAAGCTTGGGAAAGGTGGTGCAGAAAGAGGGAAAATGGGGTAGCTGACAAAGACGCACTGTTGGGTCTCCTTCGTAGACTTGCACATGCCAGTTCTGAAGACGAGTTCAATGCTGCACTCGAGTCCCTCAAAGCTTCCACCATCTGGAAATCAAATCGAAAGCTGCAGAGCTATATGGAGGGACAGTGGCTGAACGTAAAAGAAATGTGGGCTTCCTGCTTTAGGAGTGAGCTAACTGTTAGAACTAATAATGGAACAGAAGCCCAAAACAAAATGCTCAAAGAGCACTACTTGAAATGCCACAGTGGACGAAAGAGCCTGACAGGTCTGCTGCAGACGATGAAGACTTTTCTGAGCGATAGGAGATGCATTTCTCAAGAGACAACTTGCGCTTCTCCTCAGACTACAGAGTTTACCACTCGTCTGTACCAACATTCCTGCACAACAGGCCTCCTGCTGTGGTCAAACACATAATGGCAAGGCTACATGCTGCCGAGGACATTGATGCGGACCACATAACGAAAGATGAGCCTAGTGGCATATTTCACGTTCAAAGTGCTGCATTGGCAGATACTTCTTACCTTGTGCAGTTCTCCACACCGAGCTGCAGTTGCCCAGATTTTCAGAAGACAAGACTGCCCTGCAAGCACTTCTGTGCCATATTTTTGCACATCCAAGATTGGTGCTTCGACAGGCTGCCTGCTTCTTATAGGAATGGCCCATTAATGAGCCTTGACAGCTTAACTGTCACAGATGTTGCAGTAGCCACCCCATCGGAAAGCTGTGGACATGTTGCGGCTAATGTGAGTGAAGAGTGCAATGCCACAGACACCGCGCTCCCAGACTTGGAACGTCGGGAAAAGTTGGGAATAGGAGCGCTGAAAGCAAAAGTCCTAGCAGAATTTGAAAGGGGAAAAAGCTTATCCTACTACTGCACCAGCCAAGATAATCTGAATAAAGTGCTAGAACTGCTTGGAGAGTGCAGCTCCCTGCTTCAAGAAGGGACACCGTCTGTTGGCGGTCTGGGTCTACGTGGCTCACCCACCAAGGGGTGCTCCGGTCAGCGCAAAAGACAATCGGGCAACTGCAGCGTGTCCAATGTCTCCGAGCTGAAACGACACCGCCCTCTTCACCAAGAGCATTGGCGTGCACGGGGACGTGTTGGGGAAAAGGCAGCCATGCTACGAAAAACATACAATGTTGCACCAACCATGAGTAAGGATTAAAGATAGAGGAAAGGATTCCGAGATCTAAAATCTTTAGATATTCAAATTTAACATGTTCCAAATTGTAATATAGTGTATTCTGTGGGACGTGGTTGTCCGTGAATATTCCCTCAGAATCATCTACAACCTTTTCTTGCTTTGTGTCTGTTTGAATGAATAAATGACATGTTTTTCGATTTCTATGGCACCATTATGTACATACTCCTTGTATTGTACACTTCCTGGTACCCTCATCACATCGTAGAACGGTACAGTATCCTGTGCGACTTGTTGGCACAAACCCAAAATTCATGCTTTGTTTTACTTCACTCATACTGATTAATGCTGGAGAACAGATTTTACCGTTTAAATAGAGGCCCCGCTGGCTCACACTAGCTCATTCCATTACATAGTATCTTGGGTGAGAACTATTCAGGTGTGAAATAAAAACTAAAATCTGGCAACTGCGCGTTTGTGCATGCTGTGTCAAGCTCTCTACATATAAAGCCACCACCTAAAGTGCACCGAACGTGTTGATTATTTAAAGTTTCCTCACCTACCTTTTCTTTTCCATAAATCATCAGAACTTTCTGTGGTGCCTCAGTGAAACGTATGGGGTACATGCACATAGCATCGAAAGCTCTTTAGCAATGCATGGAGAATTTTTTTTTTTAATTTCGAGGTTTTTTTCTTTTGGAAGTTTAACCAACCGAGAGACATACCGTATACAAACATGCACTTGCATACCAGTACCAAACACAGTACTGTGTGCACTTGATACACCTCCATATTTTGTGTAAACAAACGTCCTTTTTGCTTGGAATACTGTTCACTGCATAGAAACATGTCAATAAGTGCAGTTCAAACGTCCCTATAGACACCTTCCGCAGTAAAACTTGACTTTCCCTTTAGCGCAGCTCGTCATCTCTAAAAACAACATAGTCATGCTCTACAATGACCGAGTGCCCGTAAGTGCAATAACGACAGACATCTTTGCACTTTCAAGAAATGTTTATGTAACGTAGAAACTTGAGTGATATACAAAAAGGGACCTATACTTCGTCTCATCCTAACATGGACTAGCCTGTGAGGCTACAAGCGCGAGCTCCTTGCTCTGAATCCTACTACCTCGACTGCACGAGCGCACGTGCACCGGGAGTATCAAAGCGACTCGTTCGTGCTTGTAGATTCTGCAGTTAGTCAATCTTAGGATGAAACGAAGTGTAAAATAAAGTACTTACTCACAAGTCGGTACACCTGCGAGAGCCCCCACCCGACCACACAACACAGATATAATAAATAATGTAACGATGCGTGCGACGTGGTGCTTCTGCTACACCGTACTTGTACCACCTGTACGCCAAGAGGGCCAGGTATTGTGTAGCGCCAAAGAAAATAAAAAAAAAAAAAACTAGGAAGCACAAAGATGACCAGAGTTTTGAAGACCAACCCGACTGACGGAGCCGGCGAAGCATTACAAAAAACGCCAATAAAAAAAATATACGCAAAAACAAACCAAAAACCTATAAACCGTAGCTCATACTCTTAGTCATTAAAAAAGAAAACATAAAGTTAAAACTAAATAGTACACTTAACATTTGTTTTTAACAAACAAAAAATAAAAAAAAATTGACCGCATCTCCACGTGGTGAATGATGTTGCTTGGGGCGAAGCTCTGGTGGTGCTTGTCTGCGTAGACGCCGAGCCGCAGCATGCCGAGCCTTTTCATTCATGTCAGTAGGAGAATGTGTGGTTTTCTTCTTTTTCTTTTTTTAAGCAGACAGATGGGATGGCATCTCAGAACCCCCTACTCTTTTTTTTCTTCTTTTTCTTTGAGCCTTTTCATTCATGTCAGTAGGAGAATGTGTGGTTTTCTTCTTTTTCTTTTTTTAAGCAGACAGATGGGATGGCATCTCAGAACCCCCTACTCTTTTTTTTCTTCTTTTTCTTTGAGCCTTTTCATTCATGTCAGTAGGAGAATGTGTGGTTTTCTTCTTTTTCTTTTTTTAAGCAGACAGATGGGATGGCATCTCAGAACCCCCTACTCTTTTTTTTCTTCTTTTTCTTTGAGCCTTTTCATTCATGTCAGTAGGAGAATGTGTGGTTTTCTTCTTTTTCTTTTTTTAAGCAGACAGATGGGATGGCATCTCAGAACCCCCTACTCTTTTTTTTCTTCTTTTTCTTTGAGCCTTTTCATTCATGTCAGTAGGAGAATGTGTGGTTTTCTTCTTTTTCTTTTTTAAGCAGACAGATGGGATGGCATCTCAGATCCCCCTACTCTTTTTTTTTTCTTTTTCTTTGAGCCTTTTCATTCATGTCAGTAGGAGAATGTGTGGTTTTCTTCTTTTTCTTTCTTTAAGCAGACAGATGGGATGGCATCTCAGAACCCCCTACTCTTTTTTTTCTTCTTTTTCTTTGAGCCTTTTCATTCATGTCAGTAGGAGAATGTGTGGTTTTCTTCTTTTTCTTTTTTTAAGCAGACAGATGGGATGGCATCTCAGAACCCCCTACTCTTTTTTTTCTTCTTTTTCTTTGAGCCTTTTCATTCATGTCAGTAGGAGAATGTGTGGTTTTCTTCTTTTTCTTTTTTTAAGCAGACAGATGGGATGGCATCTCAGAATCCCCCTACTCTTTTTTTTTTCTTCTTTTCTTTGAGCCTTTTCATTCATGTCAGTAGGAGAATGTGTGGTTTTCTTCTTTTTCTTTTTTTAAGCAGACAGATGGGATGGCATCTCAGAACCCCCTACTCTTTTTTTTTCTTCTTTTTCTTTGAGCCTTTTCATTCATGTCAGTAGGAGAATGTGTGGTTTTCTTCTTTTTCTTTTTTTAAGCAGACAGATGGGATGGCATCTCAGAACCCCCTACTCTTTTTTTTCTTCTTTTCTTTGAGCCTTTTCATTCATGTCAGTAGGAGAATGTGTGGTTTTCTTCTTTTTCTTTTTTAAGCAGACAGATGGGATGGCATCTCAGATCCCCCTACTCTTTTTTTTTCTTCTTTTTCTTTGAGCCTTTTCATTCATGCCAGTAGGAGAATGTGTGGTTTTCTTCTTTTTCTTTTTTTAAGCAGACAGATGGGATGGCATCTCAGAACCCCCTACTCTTTTTTTTCTTCTTTTTCTTTGAGCCTTTTCATTCATGTCAGTAGGAGAATGTGTGGTTTTCTTCTTTTTCTTTTTTTAAGCAGACAGATGGGATGGCATCTCAGATCCCCCTACTCTTTTTTTTTCTTCTTTTTCTTTGAGCCTTTTCATTCATGTCAGTAGGAGAATGTGTGGTTTTCTTCTTTTTCTTTTTTTAAGCAGACAGATGGGATGGCATCTCAGAACCCCCTACTCTTTTTTTTCTTCTTTTTCTTTGAGCCTTTTCATTCATGTCAGTAGGAGAATGTGTGGTTTTCTTCTTTTTCTTTTTTAAGCAGACAGATGGGATGGCATCTCAGATCCCCCTACTCTTTTTTTTCTTCTTTTTCTTCGAGCCTTTCATTCATGTCAGTAGGAGAATGTGTGGTTTTCTTCTTTTTCTTTTTTAAGCAGACAGATGGGATGGCATCTCAGAACCCCCTACTCTTTTTTTTCTTCTTTTTCTTTGAGCCTTTTCATTCATGTCAGTAGGAGAATGTGTGGTTTTCTTCTTTTCTTTTTTTAAGCAGACAGATGGGATGGCATCTCAGATCCCCCTACTCTTTTTTTTTCTTCTTTTTCCTTTGAGCCTTTTCATTCATGTCAGTAGGAGAATGTGTGGTTTTCCTCTTTTTCTTTTTTTAAGCAGACAGATGGGATGGCATCTCAGAACCCCTACTCTTTTTTTTCTTCTTTTTCTTTGAGCCTTTTCATTCATGTCAGTAGGAGAATGTGTGGTTTTCTTCTTTTCTTTTTTTAAGCAGACAGATGGGATGGCATCTCAGAACCCCCTACTCTTTTTTTTTCTTCTTTTCTTTGAGCCTTTTCATTCATGTCAGTAGGAGAATGTGTGGTTTTCTTCTTTTTCTTTTTTTAAGCAGACAGATGGGATGGCATCTCAGATCCCCCTACTCTTTTTTTTTCTTCTTTTTCTTTGAGCCTTTTCATTCATGTCAGTAGGAGAATGTGTGGTTTTCTTCTTTTTCTTTTTTTAAGCAGACAGATGGGATGGCATCTCAGATCCCCCTACTCTTTTTTTTTCTTCTTTTTCTTTGAGCCTTTTCATTCATGTCAGTAGGAGAATGTGTGGTTTTCCTCTTTTTCTTTTTTTAAGCAGACAGATGGGATGGCATCTTAGAACCCCTTACTCTTTTTTTCTTCTTTTTCTTTTTTCATAATTTTTTCATATTTTTTTCTAATCTTTTCTTTGCCATACACGAGCACGTGAGCATGTGCTCACGTGCTCGTGAGCACGTGATCTCACGAGCAGAAGCACGAGCACCCGACGCCGGCCTACGGCGGACGGCGGACGGACATGGCTAGCCCCTAAGGAGCTTCGCCCCTAAAACGTCACTTCCGGTTATGCTTTTGTTTATGTTTTGTTTCCGTACCGAAGCGACGTCCGGAAATGCGCTCCCCCCGGCCGCCGGTAACAGCGATGCGGCGGTGCGGGCCTGGCGGCAGAGCCTGCTCGGGCTAGCTCCGTAGAGGGTGCACGGCTGAGCTCAACGCGGCGTGGCCACTTCACCAGAGGGCGCTTGGCCGTCGGCCGGGAGAACGTGGCCGTCCACGCCACTACGCCGCAGACAAACTAAGAGAGCGGAAGAATGGCATTCATGCCTTCGGATTCACAACTCATAAGTGCTTAGGTGTCTTTATTTTTTTTTTCTTTCGTGCCTTTTTCGAGAACGTGTACGCCCAACCGTCGGGATCGCGAGGTTCGACAGCGTTACACTCCCGCGGCTTTTGTTCTCTCATTTGTTGCCACTTTGGGACTCCTTTCAATGCATGGGCGAAACAGGACGCTAAACTTACCAGTCAGAGGGAGACGCGTTCCAGACACCGTAGTTTTGGGTACCCAAAAGAAGTGCCTGCGCGATCCACGACCCAGAACGCCGTTTAGGTTTGGCGAATGCGCGGTGCCGACCGCTCAATTTCCTTGGGCGCGCAAAGCGCTTCCGTACGCTATTCTCCATCTCCATAGTATCTCCGAATACGGAGATATTATCGGGGAAACATTCACCCCTTAATCCACACGTGCGTCGGTTCTAGCATTATAAGTACATCACTTAAACTCCAACAAAGCAAATTCCGCACTGATACACACGCGCACTTTGTTTTGTTTTTTTTGCTTGAAACGCGACAACGTTCAGGAGCTCGTGTCGCAGAAAATCCGGCGTCGGTGGAGTGGCAAAAAAGCCGGCGTCAGTGGCGTGCCGCGAAAATCCTGATTGGTCAATAGGGTCATGACGTCGCAGCCACATGACCTCGCGCGGGAATTTCAAACAACCCACAACGCTCACGTGCAACGTGACGTCACGCGTGGAATGAAAGTGATAAAAAAACATGACATGTCATTGCGAATTAAAGGTCGCCGCATGTCGCAGATGGTTTCGATTTATAAAGTAATCACTTTAGGCGGGACTCAAACCCACGAACCTTCGGTTGCGAGCCGGACTCGCTACTGTCTAAAAGACCTCAGCCGACTTGGCTGACGTAGGGAACTGTTAAAAGTCCTTGAGGGAAGAGAGCCCACGAAGAAGAGGAACCACTCCGGGGGTGGTTGCTGTGGCTTGAACATTTCCCTCAAGAAACACATGTGCTCTACAAAGTATTTATAAACAGGACGCACATCAACATCTGCGTGTTGCACCATCCTGCGGCATCGCCATATGCTGTGCAGGCCGAGTAGCAGGAGCATTAGAGCATGTCGAAAGGAACACCATTTTCGTCTTCGGCAGCTAAGAAACGGATGCCATGTGGCGTTAATGGGAGGTCTTTTTTTAGAGTCCTTTGGAGGACATCCCAAAAAAGACAGCGTGCCCAACAGTCAAGAAAGACGTGTTTAACGGTCTCTTTTTAGATGCGGAGCATCTCTTGCTCGGGTCTATGTCCCGCGGCGTCGGCGTTGTAGTCGGCACTCGAACTACGCACGCGCAACTCTCCTCCTTCCCTCTCTCCAACAGCTGCGCGTTACTCTCTCCGCTCTCTCTCTCTACCAGCTGCGTGCACTGCGCGTGCGTTCGCTTCTCCTCACACCGCGCGCGTACGCGCAACTCTCCTCCTCTAGTCTCCTCTCCTTCAAGTGTGAAAAAAAATAAACGGCGAGCGGCGAGCGTTCCAAGTTTCTCTGCCGCGAGCCGCGACGAAGGCTCGCGTAGGGGGTAACGCTAGGGCAGTCGGTGGCGCCATCTCTCGACGTCAGCACGCAACTGACTCTTTCCTCGGAACCAACACGATGCTCCGCATCACCCCATGGTTCCCCTCGGGAAGATGGTGTTTTTTTTTTGTTTTTTTTTTGCAAAGGATGCAGTTGTCAGACCATGCCACTGGCAGGCCTTTTTCAACCAACCAGGCTTTGACTGGTAGTGTCTGACTGTGCAGCTTAAAAAAGAAAGTTTTCTCGTTCGGGGGCACCAGCATTCTTTTAACTCGTTTTAACACGTCCATGCCCTGGGCCTGCACTGTACAAAGAACAATACATGGGAATGGGAAAAAGTAAATCAATCAAATCTTTCGTTAGTCGTTTACGTGACACTTCAGACAAGTACTCAAGCGAGAAACGAGTGACTAAAAAACAATACGCACCCACAACTTCTCTCAAAGATCCTCGCGCACAGGCACTAAAGTCCTCGCTCGATGAAATAACGAAACCAGGAATCGCCCTGCTAAGCGTACTTGAATAATGGTTCGCAAAAAAGGGTCTTTTTGATCGCGGAGAAAAAAATGAAAGCCGTTTACAACTTCCTGTAACGCCGAATTAGAGCGCAGCTCTTGAGGAGGAATGGAAGGCACGGGGGGGGGGGGGGTCATGTGACCTGGGGGGGGGGGGGTCACGTGACCCCCTCGGGGGAGTCACGTGGCCTTACGGTTACGCCGACGCCGCTCAAGCCGGAAACGGGCGCCTAAGAGCTGCACTCTGCTGACCAACTGCCTAACAAACAAATGAGACAGGCCGAGACCATCGGTTTTAACTTTTGAGTTTACGAAAAAGATTAGTGCGGCTCGTACGCTCTCATACAGAACACCAAATAAAAACTGCAAAGAGACGGTGCATACGTTGTACGTTGATTCGCGAGCAGTGCAGCAGCTGCAAGATGTACCACACTTTGGCTGCAAGACACGCATTGCAGACAGCCGCGCGAGCGAAGATTGATAACCCCCACCTCTCAACTTGGTCGCCTTTTCGCGTAAAGGACTGTTTATCCTCCGTCGTTGAGCGCAGTGAACGCAGCGTAGCGCAGAACGCGCGCCTTTCATTGGCCGGCAACCAGAAACTCGATATCTGCGACCAATCAGTATCTGTGCGCGCTGCGCTTCGCCACGCCCGTCGACGTTACGTTGGAGTATAAACGTACCTTTAAGCTTCAACTTAACCGCGCCAATATTCGTCGTTTGTGCGGTATTGCTCAAGGGGAACCCCGAGATAGCGGGACGGCGATTCGTTCCATACAACACGTTCAAAGACAGCTGGCCTTGAAAGCCAATCACCGTGCCACAAACCCTACAACTTATCCCAATTAACGGAACATACTTGTATTGTCGCAAAACATTTCCGTTAGCTCTATGGCTTTTATGACACTCTCTTTATCCACACAAAAAAATCGCCACATCGTCCGCGTACGACAAAATACGCACTTCAGTAGCTTGTAACTGAAACCCCCCGAAGAAACTCACTCCGAATAATACTTAAACGAAACGGCTTGAGAAAAATACAAAACAGCAAAGTGAAAGTGGACAGCCCTGTCTCACCGAAGAAAAAAGCCGAATGCGCTCGCTGACACACTTGTTTACCATAGGTCTAGTCGCACAATGTTTGAACGCCATGCGCACACCATTGCACAAAACAGAACCTAAATTGACATAGCTTAAAAGTGAAAAAAGAATTTCATGCGACACGCGGTCGGAGACCTTTTCTAGATCTAGCTGTAACATAGCAACCGTTCGCACCATAGCATCGCAGCACTCCAAAATATTGCGAGCGACATGTATGTTTGTAACTATACTTGTCTCTCTTATTCCACACGTCTGCTGTGGGCCGACTATAATGTTTTGCAAACGATCTGCTAAAACCTTCATCAGAATTTTATAATCGACGTTCGTTAATGTGATCGGGTAGTACGAACCAACGTCACGGAGTTTTAAGGGGTCGTCACTCTTGGGTATGAAAATGGTGTGCGTGCACAAAACCGATGGAGGCAAAACATTAAGTCTGTACGCTTCACGAAAGACGCAGTGCAAAACAACAAAAAAAAAAATAGGGGCAGGCTGTTTTTAAACTCTTTGTAAAACTCAGCGCCAAAACCGTCCAGTCCTGGCGCTTTTCCGATCTGCAACCTGTCGATCGCCTTTTCAACTTCCCATAACATAATGGGCTGCTCTAACTTTTTCTGCTAATCATCCGAAAGGCGCGGCATTTACGGTAAATAATAGGCTCCAAACTCATCCTTTTTGGGCGCGCGGTAGCTGAAAAGGTCTTTATAGTAGTCGACGAAAGCGCGTTCGATTACTTTTTTATCGCGTGACACAACCCCTTGATACAAAATCTCGCCGATGTCACCCTTACTGGCGTATTTCTTTTCCACCCCTATCGCCCTTT
The DNA here is from genome assembly GCA_013358835.2 of Ixodes persulcatus. NCBI lineage: Eukaryota > Metazoa > Arthropoda > Arachnida > Ixodida > Ixodidae > Ixodes > Ixodes persulcatus. Next base: position 50,304 of record JABSTQ010003912.1, read on the forward strand.
TCGTGGGTATCTCACCGCACGATAACCGCTTAAACCGCGCACGTACCATAGCCCCCCTATGAGCCTCCTGCGCTGAAGCTTTGAACAAACTGTAGCGCCCTCATTTTGGGTAGTACACGGCTCACCTGATTGAGCCTCGCACTACTTATGGCACGTTGGTTGAGCTTTTTTGTAATTCTGTCTGGTGCTGAAGAACGAAAAAACACATTTGGACGCCAGAAATCGGCCAGACTCAACGCCGCAAGACAATCAAAAGTGCCAAATTCATGACACGTACCACCGCTAGGGTACGCGTCTCTTATCTCTGGGTGGTGACGTCAAAACTCCTGTGTCGCGACGCTGTCATTTTTCTTTTTCTTTGTCATGTCTACTTTGGAACGCGTGAAACGGCATCTCTTGGCTCACGCTCTTAGCGTTTTAGCTTTGACGGCGTTCGAATTTTTGTTGTTTCTTTGTATTTTCATCGTGATCTCGCTCTCCGCACCAGAGCAGGCACACTTCTGCATGCGTGACAGTTTGAGACGCTAAAGTTTGTACTACCCAAAACAAGGCCTAACAAGGTCTTTTCGCAGCACCCCCTGGGCAACGCAGGAGGCCCATACGCCTCGCAAGTGGGCTCATTTTCGTCTTCTGCGCATGAGAAAGGAGGCGCGAAGGCGGGCGAGGAGGTTGATGACGATTCCGACTAAGCTCCGCCCTCGCACATGTTGGGGGAGGCTGGGGGTAAACAAACATCGGCGTCGGTAATGGCGGCCGTGCTGTAGCGGCGACTGCGAGTCTTTTGTTTATTGTAGCCCTGTTAAAATTTGCCGAGTTCAGAAGATCGAGCAGCTTTGTGCCCCTTACGATTCCTCCGTCGTCTGTTCGAGGCATTTCGAAGATTCCAAGATGAAGACGACGAAGAGCATCAAAAAGAAGGCGCTTGCCTAGCCTCGTGATTGAAACGCCGGTTGCGCCGGTCACTACGAGACCGCCGTCCGATTGTACCGATAAGTTGCCTTTATTCTTGTTCTTCCTTTACGAACACAACGACTTTTTCCTTCTAGCAGGTCTTTGGCGGAGTCGATAGGCTATTACTTGAAAAACAGCTGAGAAGGTAGCGTTTTCGCGATCCTTCGAAGCCCATCTTCGCAGGTGGTATTTAGGAATATATACTCATCTTTTCGACTTGAAACTGCACGGAGGCCGTATAAACTATGCTCCGTTTCATTTTAAATGCGATCGAAGCTAAATGTACATGGGCGAGTCCCGAGCTTTGATCATAGCTGCCATGCATGTGCGATCATGCAGTGCAAGCGCTGATCAGATTCTCGCGTTCGTAATTTTCGCTTCGTTCGCACTTAGGTGAGACGCAGTATAGTCATACGTCGTATTTGGTATAGTAGTTGCAGTCTACGGTTGTAATCATGGCACTATAGAAAAGCACAGAGCTCAAAACGTACCACAAAAACGCGATCGTTTTTTTTTCTTTCAGGAATGAAATTTGAATGACTGTTACGTGCAATACAGTGAACCAACTCGGACAGTACAAATTTGCCGTTTCACATTAGCCAGTATAAGTGAATTGCCAAAGAAGTACCGATGCCCTCTTTCTGTAAAATGTGTGCGCAAGGAATCTTCGAACCACACCTATCGACGCTGTCAGTGTCTGACGTGCATTTGTGTGTCCCTTGTCTCCTTTCTCGCTCCCATACCAAGATAAAAATTCGGAGATTGCGCACTATTCAAGCCTAGCTAATGAGCGCCCCATAGAAATAACATAGGAGTAAACAATGACTTACATGTATGTTTCTTTTGTTCGCTCACCAGACTGGGTCAAACAAAAGCCAGTGTGTAAGTGACAAAACTTTCTACATCATTTGTCATTTCTAGGTCCCAGATAGGCTGTTGACATCCAGAAACACTCCAACAGATGGTGGTCATACCGCGATTGTGAAGAATGTCAAGACAGTCCCATTTTGATTCACATTTCTAGTCCACTCATTGACGATCTTTCCTTGCTTCATCAATGCCCAAGTATGCCAGCCACTGAGTGACTACTCGCATGTGTTAGTGATGGTGGCATGCGAGGCTTCAGTATTGTTGCTGCAGATAGGGCTCACCCTCACACCAAAGCTGTTCGTGGTGTGCCTTTCCACGAAATTGTTTGGATGATTCCAATTTCCTAGAAACGTCAATATTCAGTTTTGTGTGCTTTGCGGCTGAAATAGATTTGTCAAGGATGTCTTATCTCTTTCCTGGGGGTAGTACCATGTCAGCTGCTTTGCATGAGCCACTTGGAAACTGTTTGGACTGCTCTAAAGCACTTGTAACTGACCTTACCTGTCGTGTCCATGCTAATGCAATAAGTTCACTGAACCAAGTTTTAGTAATGAACAAACACAATCAGTGGAAAGGTTGAATGGCTTTATTTGTTTTCTCGAAGTATACACTGTTTCATACATAATATATGATGCTGGCAAGGCTACTTTCATTAGCAGACAACTTAGTCTACACTCCGTTTCACGAGAACTTGGCGAACTGTGGAGGCTACGGCTCCTGCGACCCAGTAAGAATGTCGGAGCGAGGCACGTGGCAGCATGTCACAGGAGCGTTCGTGTCACCGGGCCAAATGCAAGGGCCATCCATCAGAACCGGCTGTCGTCTGCTGAGAAACCAAACAACTTCGGATGAATGTCCACTACAGCAACACTTTTATGAGACAACCACACGCTCAATTTGCCCATGAACCTGTAGCGGGTGCTAATGCTAAGGCGATGTTTTGAGCGGAAGTGGTCGATTCACAGCTGCGATTGTTCGAACATCGTTCAGAACCCGTGTTTTTCTAAAAAAAAGTGTTGATCAATATCAAGTGTCGTTAATAAGTAACATAAGTAAGTCTTCGTCTTTCTTCCGTGTCGTGTACAGTTGCAGTCAGAAGAATCCGACGGCAACACTACTAAAAGAAAAAAAAAAGCCTAGAACTATGTTTTGTCGCAGATGGCGCGGTTGCCTAGAACTATGTTTTGTCGCAGATGGTGCACAGTTTGCCAAGTTCCCGTGAAACGGAGTATAGTGTCTCACCTGTACACGCTATGAAGCGAATAAGATGCCAGGTGTATCCACTCGCAGCTGTAGCCTTTATATTATTACTTGCTATGCTGTTTGGAAGAGTACATAAAAAAATCAGTTTACAAAGCCGAATCTAATTTTTTGCACTCTTGCATGTTACGAAACTAAAAGCACCAACATCTGTCTCTAAATTATTTTATTCCTTGCTGAAATGAAAAATACATGTACTGTGAACATGAACTAATACAATCTCAAACAGGTTTAAAGGGACCCTGCAATTACTTTTTTACTGGTTTTTAATTTGCACCGAACCTGAGCGCACTGAACGTAGTAACTTAATGAAACTTTTATTTTCTCAAATTTCGCTTTATTTTAAAAGTTATAGGCAAATTAGAATTACAAAAACAAGCAAAAAATAACCTCCTTCATGACGTCGTAGGTCTTGGCTTGAGTGGCCGTGAACTAGAGGAAGGGTAGTGGGCTCATCGAGCGTTCACGGCTGCCGCACTTCTTGTCGACGGCTCGAGAGGGCGCCACTAAAGCATGTGTTGGGCTCGCATTGCATTTGCTGCGCGATTAAAGACTAATTCGGCATAACACTTCATCGGGCACAAACGACAGCAAACACGGAATAAAGATCAGTTCAGAACGGGAGCCACTTCGCGCTGCCATACCGCCAAATGGCCAAATCGCCAACCAAGCCCGCGCCGAAGGCCGTCGGAACGCTCGTAAGCAGTCGGATGCTCGAGCCGGTATACGATCGCAGCGCCGCCGCGTACATCCGGGATTTTTCTACGCTGGCCGTTCGTCGGGGCCTCATCCCACTAGCCTTTTCTAGTATGCGCCGTTTTTTCCGCCGCTTGGTGGCGGGTATGTCGACGGCTCATTTCTTGTTTCCGTACTTTACAAACTGCATTTGTTTCTTTTCTGATCTAAAATACTGAACAAAAACTACTTTCATACATAATTGAAACGGTTCACGACACTTATATTTTATATCTCGACTAAAAAAAAGCTTTTAGCGGCTCTGACCAGTAGTAAGCCCAGAACCAAAGACGTCACATTTCGCGCGCTTTCGGCAACGTGGGTCGCCCTCGTAGGCGGAGGAGGTTTCCGCATCGTCCGGTTAAAATATGACGTACTGATATTTAGTTACTCTTTTCATGCCCGCTGGCTTTCCCGAACCCCAAGAGACGTGGAAACCGTAAAAAAGGCAGATGCTTAAATATGATTGCAGGGCCCCTTTAAGAATGGGTATGAATCAATAAACAATTACTTCAACCTGCAAGCTTGAAATCCAGTGTGCATGTGCAATAAATACCCTGGCCTTTCGACTATCCCCCGTTGACACTTATTCTCGACGGATAGGGACTTCGTCGATTTCACGGCAGTTCAAGCATTGGTCAGGCAACATGCTCATGATTATAGTTTCGGCTGTGCTATAGGAATAACAAAGGTGAGTTGTGTGTTGCTTAGTCAAAGCAGAAGTCTCAGGTCTAAAAGGCTTCTTAAAAATGCACTAAACCTGGTTTTGACTTTATAATTACATGACTCGAACATAAACTACTCACTTCACCAAGTCTAAGGATTCACAAATAATTTGTTAACATGTATTCTGCTTTTATCTTTAGTCACTTATGAAACTGATCGCGTATATAAAATATGCAATCAGTCTTGCACACCTTCCCACTGCGACAAGGAAGAGGGAGATTCGTTGGCTTTTTTTTCTCACCGGAAAGCAGAAAAAAAAGGAACACGTTTCAATGTGCACATTACGTTGAAGTGGGACAGTTACGGAAACAAATTTTGCATCTTCAAAGTTCATGAAGTAGGCAGATTTTTTTCAAGTCATAAGAGGATAAAGTCAGAAACAACTTCAGCTCGCCTTCAATCAGACTTTCCCTTTAGATCCAGAGACGTTTCACCTTCAAAAGGTCATCAGTACCAATTGGCATCCATTCAGGACTCCGTACTGATAGATGTACAAGCTTGACCTCGAGGTCGCAGTGCCCTCCTTTCATGTGCTTGCAGTGCGACCCCCTCGTGCACTTGGTCCCAGATGGCGAAGCTGGCGCTGGACGGGATGTAGTCCCCTGTAAAAAAATCGTCCCAGTAGTCAAACGATCCGATTACACCCTTGAGCAGCGCATTTGTCCTCCAATGCCATTACCAACTGAAAATCAGTGAAAGCCTATTTTGTTACGCAACAGAATGCATAAATGAATAAGTCTATTTCATTCCCTTTGTACTGAACACCTGCCAGCATCCAAGGGATGCAAATCAATATAAATAACTTTGCATTATTTGCTCTTTTGAGACTCCTGGAACTTAAACCAACTCAAACACTACCACAATTTTAAAGCTGGGAACTTCGAGGACACCTCTCCATATACTGAGATCACACGCTTGTCCCTTCTGTCCTCATGCTCCTGGGTTTTTAGTCTGGGAAGTTAAAGCTTTGGTTTTTGCCATTGCTTGGTTCCTGGTAGATGCTGGAGGAAGCTCGTACTGTTACTTTGAAACATCAAGTTTACAAATTGAGCACTAACCCGTATTGATGGTCGGGTACAGAAGCTAGATTTGTCACGTCAAGGAGGTTGTCATAAAACAGTGGGCACGGGGCCCGAGGCGCATTCGGGAGTATCGAAGAAGACGAGGTGTGTGAGTTTTGCGCGAAAGCAGGATGATCGGTCAGAGATGTGAGAATCTGGTGTCGAGAGAACTTCAACCGGGCTGACTGCATGATTGTTATCTGAGCCACATTAACCAGAGGAGAAGAGAGTAACAAGTGAACGACACTCTACAGCCGAGGAGGTAATTGACCAGGTTATTTCACCCAAGCATCACAGTAGTCATTTCAACGACAAAGAAAAGGACGTCCAAACATCAGCACAGCAATACCAGCAGCATGCCAAGGAATTGGGTTGTGCGTATGTTTATACAGCCTAGAACTTGATCTGCCTCAACGGGCGATGAGTCTCCCAGCTGTAGATGAGCAATTTAGCCAGTGCGGTACAACCGCTAGCCTGGGGTCTTTAACGTGCATCACGCAGTAGTGATACACGACCACACGCCGGTACAACGCTCATCCAGATCGAAACGGGCAAAGGTGGGGATTGAACACACGATCCTGGGTTCTGCAGCGCGAGCTTTCACTCCACATTCTCCAAGCTGGTGCGCGCAAGCCCCCTCGGCCACCGATCTCTTCCGGTGCCAAGGAATAACAAATAATAAATGACAACGGTACAGTGGTCTGACACAGGTAGCTTTTCAGTGCCTTGAGCAACTAGATTGAGATCACGTGACACTTTCCTGTCATATGTGGCTTGCACAATAGAGATGCATAAGTCATAAAGCAAGTAATAATTTGATTTTTTTTTTTACTAAAAATATCAGCATCTGTATTTGGCTTCCACAACTTCTGAAAGCTGCCTCTGAATGCATAGAGTGGTTTCTTTCGTAATCTTACCTCCATGGAAAACTTCCCAGCTGGTAACAGGGCCTTGAAACGCAGACCCCCTAGAGGCAGCCGGCAATGGCCAGGCGGCGCCACGAGAGCACTGCATTCAGCGCCACAAGCGGAGGCGCCTCTGTTAATGGGGCGGCCAGTCTGCCCATCGGGCCGTTGCGATCGGCGGCGACCCCGATTTCAGCAGTCCCCGTGTGCACCTGCGTCCCTGCGTGCCATGTCCCTGGTTCTTTTATGCGGCTTTTTAAGACCATCGGGAGCCTTGATAGGTCCAAATGTTGAAAGAATATTCTAGAGTCATCATTTGGACACCAGTTTGAGTTGTCTTCACTACTTGTGGCCGCCCGATCGGTCTGTGCTTCGCTCGTCTCCCAGGAAGTGACACAACACAACGAGAAGGCAGCGAATGGGTTTATTGTACATCCCGGTTGCCCGTCTTCGAGAGCCGGCAGTCCGGACCCGCCGACCCTAGTTGTCGCCCGTCGTTCAGAGCTCACAATCGGAGCCCGTGTCCAGGCCTGCGGATCGTCCTTCCCACACGAGTGCTGCGTAGACAAGCTGTTCCGGGCTATCACAGCCAGAGTCTTGCTGCGCAACCACTCCGGCATCGTCATAGACTATACTCTGTTTCACCTTATGATGTACCGCAGCAAAGGCTACAAGCGCGAGCTCCTTGCTCTAGGGCACATCTCGGCGGCACAAGCTCTCGTGCGTTAAGAGGAGCTCCCAACGCTATGAGCCCGCGCTTCTATCCTTCGCTGCGGTACAACATAAGGTGAAACGAAGTATAGTCCGGTATGGTCAGGGTGGGCCGCTTCCGACGATCCTGATCCGTACCTCGCTGGTCTAGAACGGATCTATCGTTCCGGCCCACGGTGGAAGAAATACATTTAGGTGATGACTCTCTGTCTCGCGCGGCGACCACGATGTGTTCGGCGCACCGAGCGAGCTTCACGCGCACGGGGATAGATGGCGCCCAAGTATAAAGGGGCATGTGAAGGCTTGTATAGAGGGCTTGTGAAGGAAATTATGCATTCTTTCCTCGGCCCCGGTCTATTGTGGGGTGAAATGATGGATTGATGTTGGCGCACAGGCACTGATTGCCTTTTCCCCCGTGCGGTTCCTGTTTTTTTTTTTAAACGAGAACATTCCGATGATGACTCAACGTGACAAAAATACTCGTATAAATATAAACTTTCCCGGCATAGTCTACTGGGCATTCAATAATTTAGAGTACACACCTGGGTCGTGCTCGCATGTTTTTCAAACATGTTTGGTAACAGTTCCGTAAATTGTTTACACACATTGCGTGGCTTTGTATGAGGTCGGGTGATTTTTCCCACCCTGCTCCTGCCTTCTTATTGAAAAAGATGAATGCTAATAATGTTACATAGTGGGGCCTAAATAATTTGTTACATGCGCATAAAGGTTTTAGCATTACAAGTGGTTTATACATACAATGTCAACTTGTACTGTGGAGCATACAAACCTTGTGAGCAGAAAAAAATCCTATTTATGATGACATAGTGACTGAAATGATGAAAAGTATGATGACATACTGACTGACATGATGACACAGTGACTGGAAGTCAAACAATAGTAGCGGTTATAAGACATAAATCACTTTTCATCTATACTTTCACAATATGGTGTCACCCCGTCTTACAGGTAAAAAAATACCTGACAAATATTTTTGCTTTAAAATGTACATAAAAGCTGAATTCACTGCATACTACCAAAGAACGCCATCCCCTACATCCTGTGTTTCTCGCCCATGCCCTTAAACTAAGACGAGCGCTGCTTTGCTGATTTCTTTATTTCTTGAGCTTGTTTGTTCCTGCTCATCGTAATATGCTTACAGTGTTGTCGAATTCGCATGCTGAAGTAGTAGTGGAACAACTGGGTAATTGTTTCTTCTTTGTGTTCAGCGCATAGAAACGTTATTGTGCATGTGTCAAGAACACTGTAGATTGTGTCCCAGTAGACAGTCTGGTGGCTTTTATTTTCCACGAAGAACTGTTCCGCTTTCTTCAGTAGCTGGAAAGTGTTCTTGTTCGGGTGCATAACGCCTCCTCTGTTCTTCACGTTTGTCAGTGCTGCTTCAGTAGAAGTGTTCTTGTCGATGCTGGATGCGGATCGGCATGCAGGGCAGCGTGTAGCTTTTGTTTTTATTTTCACGCTCAAAAACCCAGTTACATAATATAGCATGCAGTCCACAGCCTTGGTTTCTTGAGCCTTTTCTGTCCAGACATCTTCGCATTCCCAGTCTTCGACAGAAATTAGGCCGTCAAGCTTGGTCTTCACTTGGTCAACGAGATGAGGAGACTAGGTAGTAACTTGCGATCGGCCCTCGGGATTGCACGACGCCACTGCTCCAGGTGAACGTCATTCGATGGAGCTTTAAACAAGGACACTCGCTCTGCGCAGCTTCAGTACCCCGAATTGCAGTTAGGAACGAAACACGTCTTTCTTATCCTTATAGCATAACTTCTTCGGGTTAAGGCTCATCTTCGTGCACGATTGTGGCACCTGTGATCGACACAGCACCAAAGAAAAACATGAGGCCAGCCACTGACCGCACACCACCACCGCACCGCGAAAAAGGCGAGCAAGCTACGCCCCCGACACCATGGCCGCCGAGGAGAGACCTCATACCCACGGTGCTCACACCTCAGCGCCCTCCGCGGCGGCGCGGAACAACTATACTTCGTTTCACCTTATGTTGTACCGCAGCGAAGGCTAGAAGCGCGAGCTCATAGCGTTGGCAGCTGCTCTTAAGTCACGAGAGCTTGTGCCGCCGGGATCAGAGCCTTGGCCGGGATGTGCCCCAGAGCAAGGAGCTCGCGCTTGTAGCCTTTCCTGCGGTACATCATAAGGTGGAACAGAGCATACTCCTTCTTCGAGGCTAGCTCCGAACACGACCTGGTCGCTCGCTCCACGCGGGAAGAGTGGCCAAAGTCACCACCTAAATGTATTTCTTCCACCGTGTTCCGGCCCCAGCCTCGTGCAGCACGCTCTTCCTCTTTCCTCGCCAGCTGGCCCCCGCTCGCGCCTCGCTTGGCCGTCCTCTCCTCCCGACGCCCACACACACTAGAATAAAATTTGGGTAATTAGAACCAAACTCTGCATGCTACAGAACCGTACGCATATTGCAAAGCCTGGTGTAAAAAGGCGACAGGCAACAAAGTGTACGTGTAAGGATATTTACGCTTCGCACGAGCTTTTTCTAAAACTTAAGCATCCTGCTTTCTGCACGCCGTCACATTTGTTCACAGACTCAGCATTAAATTCGGTTGCTGAAACAAACAAAAATTTGTGCTACGAAAATCCACTATTTGAAAACTCGCAGGTTTGGAAGGTTTTGGTTGCGACCACGCGTGCCGAACGGCATTAGCAGTGCCGGAACGGGCCGACGGGCCTTTCGCTTGAAGACCTGATCGCCCGATTCTCGACGTCACAGCGAAGCAACAATCGGCCCGATTGTTCCTATCGTATTTCTCTATGAGGCTGTCAAAGCGACTCGTAATACAACTTGTATAAATATGTTATTTTGCCGAGTAGTCTGCAAAACGAGCTCGTCCGACCACTTTCCAAGCCTGCACATATATTTTCGTTCACATCCCCTCCAGCAGTTTCTGTAAAATTCACTTACTTGATGCGTCGCACTGCAGTAATCCATTTCTGTCGCCGTGTCGCTTCCCAAGATCTCGAAGGGAAGGGGTGAAGTTTGACGCTTGAGTCACCTTCGCGACTGTGGCCGTCTTTCACGCAGCAGAAGCGACGTTTTTTTTTTGGGAGAACTCTAGGAGTAGGCGAGATGTTACAGGAACCCGGTGAGGTCATAGAGACGTGAAGTTGGGACTTTTACGAAAAACGGTTCCAAAAAAGCTCACGCCTGATCCGTAATGCAACGTTCACACGTGGTTTCTGGATTCGTCCGCCGGCGCCCGCAGCCCCCGCGACCCGCGCAGGCCTGGCCTACCCAGTTTCTTTATTTTGCAGCCGCTAGATGGCGCAACGTGTAGCGCCAAACTGCATTGCAGGTTGCCTAGTGTCGCACAGGCGCCGAGGGCATTGCAGAGGGCCTGCAGCATGTCCTCCGAGCAGAGGGCCCTTTCAGTAGCCCGGCAGCCGATGGATTCTGTTGCACTTGCAAATTAACGGACCTAGGAAAACTAGTAGGCAGGTACGAAAACATGCTACTCGCCCCCGCAGCGTTTGCCTCACTGGCGCTTTATGTTGAAACAAATCAGCGGCGAGCGACTGATGGAACACGCGTCAGAAGAACAGTGCGTCTTGAGTTTAACACCTTAGGACAGCGCTTTATCGCGCGCGTGAAGCATTGGCGTAGTCAGGTTTTTTTTGGGCCGGGGGGGGGGGGGGATTTGGGGTGCGAAGTACTGAACCCCCCCTCCCTGGCTATGCCACTGGCATGAAGTGACATCGGATGTCACACGGCGCTATCACTGCTAAAATAGGTACCATCGAACACGGAGTCGTGACTGCGAAGTTTATGACCCACGTACAGATATCCTACCACACTATCTGTTTGGACAAGTGGCATACAACCTGTCGATGGGGGAAAAGACTAAAAACAGACGACTGCGCACTCGGCTCGGTCATACCACACCGATCGCCTAACCCGCTGCTTTTCCGTAACATTTCGTTTTACTTTGCTATACTCCTTTCACGTGCAACTGTTTGTGAATGATGCGAACTGTACAGAGACGACGTAACTCACCCCAGCGAGCGCCATGGCGCGGTTCTCCGGGTGCCAGCGCTGCGGGAGATCGGCCTTCGAAAGCTCGGCAGCCCGTTCAGCTCGCCGAAGAGGGCTGTAGCTACACTTGGATGCTTCACGGAGACACCGAGACACTTGCTAGCGAAAAGGGGTCTCCGCCAAGAAGTAGAAGGCTCACTCGCGTCGCACATCACCGTGCTGACGTTGGGGGGGCTCACGTCAACATCCGACCGCCGGAGACCGGGACGCGTATGCTCCCAGGGTAAATACTTTCGCGTCAAACGAAGTAACGTACATTTCGAAGTATTTCCGGTCTCTTTTTTCCGTATGCCGCGTGCTCGTTCAAGCACTAGCAGTGGATTTCCGAGAGCCACAGAAAAGGCCTTCCGCAATGGCCGCGGAGAAAAGACGACACCACTTTTTATGCTTCTGTTTTGTTGTTTTGCTTTCAAAGATGGCGGCCCCCATGGTATTTTGGTTTCCCTGTTCCCCGCGTTCTCGCGTTGCATATTGCTTTAATTTGAGGCGCCCGTCACAGGACACTATTTCCAGGCGATCACATTCAGACAAGAAAGCATTTTTTCACGTAGGGGATTTATTGGATCTCTGCATGGTATATTTCAATCAAAAAGAGTCACAAACATAGCACATAATACAGCCATAGAACAAAGTTTGCACGGATGCCGGTCAATTTACAAACAAGAAACAAGGCCGACGACACTTTTTTTTTTGCGGAGTATTGGCATGTTATGACAGAAATATTGTGGATGGCAGCTTTTAGGGCAAGTGTGAAACGCGATGATCGAACACACAGCTTAGTGCAACACATTTTGACGGGTCACAAGGGGCATGAAAAATAGAGCACATCAAATCATATATGTACTGCACAAGTAAACAATACAATAAAAACTCAAAACTGCATGCACACCCCATTATCTAAAGCAATTAAGAAATTCTACAGAATTGAAAGCATCTGACTATTCTCCGTATCATAAGTTCTGTTGCTTAAATAAAGCACAGGCTTTTTAGAGCGCCCGGAGCTCTTTTATTGATCAAGGGAATGGCGCATATGACGAGTCGTACAAGCTTTCTTAAATGATAAAATTCTCTCCTTTAGTTTTGTGCGGACTAATACCATGAACAGAACATGTGAGAGAGTTTGAGCAGCAACATCCCAATGTGTTTTTTGTTTTGTTTTTTAAGCTGATGTGAACACTTAATTTTTCCCGAACACCGATTGACAAGGAGAAGTAGTGCCGTTTTCAACGCAGCAATTCACCGAGGAAATTTTTTTTTCTCTCTTTTCTAACACGATCTGAACTAGGGTTTGTACCTACCAGAACGATCACATATGTTTGCAATAGTTGGGTGCCTTCATTTCAAGGGCACTACTTGAGAACACATTAAAATGAACGCGATCAGTAAATTCTAAATCGAAACTTGCGACGCCGGAGTACGATTTCTTCAGTTTCGTCTGGGCTGCATCAGTTTCGAGCCCCTCTCTACATGTGCAAAGCCGCGGCTACTTTGTTGTTCATGATTCCGAATAGAAAGACGATTCGGCACTAGCTTCATTGATGCAAAGAGGAAAAGCAGCACCTCACAGAACTGAATATACACGCGTTTATAATTCACCACTATGAGTCTGTGTAACGGCGAGTTCCTCAGCGATATTAGCCACGGAAACGACGACTTTCAGAGAAGCGAAGTATAATATATAACACAATGCTATTTGCAATAACAAAAATTATAATGGACAACTTACCAGCTTCTCAGCGGATGCTTTATTATGAGCTTCGAATGCTTCGAATTTAAACGCCAAAAACGCAAGTGTACTCCGCAATCTCCGCAGCAGCCTGGCAGCAGCCCGTCGCCCGGTGCCTCGACTCCTCTCATTGGTCGTAACCCTGGGTAACCGTGTAACGGTTTTCGGTCAAGCATTCTTTTATTCCTTCCGGAAAAAAATTGGGTCTCTTATATTTTTAAAAATTAAAATTACTGGTGTAATTCTTTTGTTTTATAACGATTACTTTTACACGGCGTTCTGTAACAAAAAATCAGAAACATTCTTTACGTGTAGGCACGTTAAACGTGCGCGGCTTATGTGCCAGGCGTCGCCAATGCCAGGTGAAACGTGTGTTTATTGAGAAGGACCTGGACATAGTCGCGGTTCAGGAAACGAAAATAGAAAGCGAGGCTCGGACGGAGAGCAGGGTATGGCTTTTTGAAGCGAAATATGACGTGTGCGTCAGCCACGCTAATGGCGCGTTTACACTGGATGCGGATCCGCAAACGCGAAGCGGATCCACGCGTTCTCAACCGCTAAGCGGCTACACCCTAAAAAAACGTCCGTGCGTCTACTTTGCCGCACAACACTCGGAGAGCCAATCACCGCACCTTACGGAGGCAGCTCAGCGAATGACGATGCCGAAACATATGTTTAGACCAAAAAACGCAGTCTGAGTTGTGACATTAAGCAATGCAAGCGTGACGTTTTGCATTGCTTAATGTCACAACTCAGTCTGCGTTTTTTGGTCTAAACATATGTTTCGGCATCGTCATTCGCTGAGCTGCCTCCGTAAGGTGCGGTGATTGGCTCTCCGAGTGTGGCGCGGGAAAGCAGACGCACGGGCTTTTTTTAGAGTGTAGGATCGAGCGGTTGGAGCGCGTTTTTGCAAACCGCTTCGGGACCGATTTCTCCCAACCGCTTTCACGAACCGCAAAGCGGCAACCAATCACAACGCGACGCTGACCTGACGTCAGTGACTTTCGAAACATGATGGCACCTGTCGCTGGCGACTCCGTCCAAGGCGCTGTAGTCCTAGTGTTACAGCAGACAAATCAACGGAGAAAAGTGATGTTCACGTCCGTCACTTGAATCCGCCGCGAAAAGAATTGACTCGTAATTTTAACGGGCTTCGCACCGATGATTTGGTTCGGGTAAGAGTTTCTTTATTACTCCAGGTGCCACAGCCCGAAGCTCGCTGCCTTGTTAGTCTCTGCCCGTAGAACGTCGGAAGCCACCCCTGATCGACCGAAATGTCAATTCTGTACCCACTGAGACTGTCGCGTGAACTATTGAAAGCTTTCGACACCGTGCATGACCACCGCGAAGGCCGATAGAGACGTCGTGAGCCTGATTGCGTATAGCCAACGCACTGCCGCGGAGCGGGCAGGGTACCTGCGCTTGCTCGACCAGTAACGTTTACTGCTAACAAAATAAATAAAGGGAACCTACTCAAAGAATAAAGTGTACGTACCAGACGATGCAGAGGTAATACATACGGCGTTTATTTGAGCTTAATGTCAAACAAAAAGTAGACTCGATCGACGTGGGAGTGTCGAGAGGAGTCCGCCACCAACGAAGCCACGAACGGCTAGCACCGAACACATTCCCCCGCACCACGGTCCACCCGTCCACCCCACCGCTCACAACTTCGAAAATTATAAGAGCGAACGAGGGGTGAAAACAAAGTCAGCTATTCATGCAAGAAGGGTCCACTTCGAAAAAAAAGAAAAGGTCGGGGGCATCCTGTTCTGAGTCAGCAAGGCGCGCCTAGCTGGGCTTTGCTTGTGGCCGAAGTCGGGGGAATCACAGGCGAGTTTGGCGGGTCCACGCTTCTTTTTTCGCTGCCTGAATTCGTGATGCGTGCGAACATCCGGAACAAAATCTCCAATGTGCCAAAATTGCCAAAATGGGCAAAATGGTAAAATTTTGGCTTTGCATCGTCGATTAAAGTGGATTTTGGATTGTAAAGCTGGGTTGCCAAACGTAAGTCTCAAAATATCACGCGTGATCGCCAAATACCGCCATCCGCCTCTCGGTGTGTCTGAACGGGGTCGCTCGCGCAAAGTGCAAGCGACAGGTGCCATCATGTTTCGAAAGTCACTGACGTCAGGTCAGCGTCGCGTTGTGATTGGTTGCCGCTTTGCGGTTCGTGAAAGCGGTTGGGAGAAATCGGTCCCGAAGTGGTTGGCAAAAACGCGCTCCAACCGCTCGATCCTAGCCGCTTAGCGGTTGAGAACGCGTGGATCCGCTTCGCGTTTGCGGATCCGCATCCAGTGTAAACGCGCCATTAGCGTGGCTGACGCACACGTCATATTTCGCTTCAAAACGCCATACCCTGCTCTCCGCCTGAGCCTCGCTTTCTATTTTCGTTTCCTGAACCGCGACTATGTCCAGGTCCTTCTCAATAAACACACGTTTCACCTGGCATTGGCGACGCCTGGCACATAAGCCGCGCACGTTTAACGTGCCTACACGTAAAGATTGCTCAAGGTTCATGAACAATTAAAAAGGGAGGCCAGGCAAAACGCGAGGTAGGCACGGACAAAAAAAAGAGAAGCCAAGTGCACAAAAACCAAGTCATGAGATCACAGCGCTGGTGACGCGTAAACCCGGAAAAACCACACGCTCACAGGGAGTCTTTCCGACGGCGATTGTCCGGCGGGAGACGTGGCTTCACCGCGACCTTCGACTTCTTGGACTCTGCCACAGGCACCATGTAGGGGTTTGGTCTGCAGGTACCAGCTGGCGTAGCCACAGGCTCCCTCGGACACTTGACTGTCTGGGTGAAGTCCATGGCATTGTCCTGCCCGTCAACCTCTGTTGCGTCGTTGTTCTCCCCGCTGGGAAGGCTGCCGATACAGCAGATAGTCCACCTTCGGGACGCGCTTACTCCTCGGGCAGGCGTTTCGTGGCCGCTTCGCAGGGGGTGGCTGGCCCTTGCGACGTGGCCCCGGAGTTGCTCTCGGGAAACGCAGCATCAGGGTTACCGTCGTCCTTGGTTGCGGACGTCTCACGCTGTTCCGCCGGTGACAGGGCGGTTGGAGGAGACCCTCCCACGGCTTCCTCCGCCTGGACGCCATTCATCAGGTGTTCAGAGGTGTCTTCCGATTTGTGGTCCCGCGCTCTCGAGGCGTAGGTCTTGACGCAGTGTACTGCGTCGTGGCCGTAGCGGTGGCAGTCGGAGAAGCGGGGGACGCGGCAGTCCCGGCGAATGTGGCCCGTACGACGGCACCGAAGACAGAGTGGAGCACGGCCGCCTTCCGGGGGCCGTCATAACCGAAGCCAAGTGTCGCCCAGGCAGAACATTTTTTTACCTGCATACGGTGCACACAACTTGGATCTTCAACTAAAGTCAATGCACCGCTCTCGGTGACTAAAGGAGAGACTGAGCCGAACAGAACAACTGCGCTGGGACGCCTCCGTCGAACGTTCGAGAAGAAAGACCGTTATGACCGGAGGGGAGCGTCATCGGGGAACGCGCTCGGCACCGGGCAGGCGCTCGCCCACGCATGCGCGAAGAATAACGTGTCATACGAGGAGACCAATTAGCGAACTCGTTTGCGGCTTGCCACAGCCAATCGCAGCGCCCAGGCTCTGGCAGCGCCCAAACAGGTGCACCCTCTGGGAGGTAATACTTGCCTCCTTGGTGCTCCTTCGCGGCGAACTTCACCTGGTAGCACCGCATTCTTAGTTTCTGCTGCGCCTGAGGCGCAGCAGACACTAATGGTGAATTCCGCTCACAGATCTCGAGCGCTCCAAAAGCGCTCCATTTGGAGCGCGCATATTCCGCTCGCAGATCTGGCTCGAGCTGGTCATCATCCCCTCGTAGATCTCTGGCAACGCCCGCTCCACGGAGCGCCTCAAACTCCGCCGAACTTGCTCTGCGGGATTTCACAGATCTCTCCGGATGTTGACAAAGCGGCCCACGTGATTTCCTTCTAAATCGGCAGTGCGCATGCGCGGCGAGGTCGCGAGGTTGGCGAGGTCGGCAAGGTCGGCGGGCCGGACGGGTCGTCGAGTTGGATTTGTTCGGGTGCATCGGTTGTTTACGTGGGATTGTGACGGCTCGAACGCTTCTACCTCCCGTAGATCAGGGATACAAAGCCGGGACTGTGGAGCGTGGTAATCGTAAGCGCTGACAGCTGTGATCGTGAGAGAAAGAACGACAGGAAAGCCGGAGGCAGACGCAAGGTTAGGCCTGTTCATTCCGCAGCCAATGGTTGTTTACCTTTTTACACGGCATTCCGCCGGCGTTTTCCCGTGCAATAAAGGAAGAAAAGATTAGGCAACGACCGTGCAAGTGATGGTTTGTTACCTCTGTGTTTATTAAAGTGGTATCAGAAATCTGAACTCCACCGCTGGCAATCGCTGTCCGTGCCCCGCCGCTTCGACGCGGCCGAAAGGTATGTGACGGTGCCGAACGCGGACTGCGCGGACGTCTTCGTTATTTGTGACATGAGCGCCGTGGTACGTGTAATTTCGCACGGCCTGTGTCGCGTGTTATTTCTGCGTCGGAAAGGTCAGTTGTCTCAGGCGTTGGTGGGCTTGTCAAGTTCGAGCAGCGGCCATTTTGAATGGCGGAGGGGGAAGCGATAGGGAGGGGTGTGGGGGAGGTCGCTCCAAAAAGGCGCGTTTATCTTCCCCTCGTCGATTCGGAGCGGGTCCCACGGAGCGGAATTTTGCCTCCCTCGCGGATTTTGGAAAGCGCTCCGGATCTACGAGTGGAATTCACCATAAGACACAAGCGGAGCGCTTCCCCCCTGGCCGGGAGGAGGGTGGTAAAGGCGGTCTCTTACCTCCTTTTGGTCCCCTTTTTTCTAAGAGTGTAGCCTCCGCCACAGTCCTTGGCGGCCGCAATCGCCGTAGCCTCTCGACATCAGCAGCCAGTCGCATTGGTTTCTCCCGAGCCATAGCGAACAGTGTGTTTCGGGTCCTCGCCGCTCATAAGCTGTGCGCTGCACTACCGCACTCCCAGAGAAATGATCTGTGCTACCAGATCCTTGCGCTCTAAATCTGCGACCGGGCACTCTATAGATCCGTCGTCGAACTGCCGGGCTTTGTGAGTATAGAGGAGGCTATGGCTCAGTAGACCGCGCTCTGCAGTTTTTAAGCGTTCAGTGAATATATTCAGAAATGTTTTTATTTTACATATATAGCAGCACCTGGAAGTAGACTAATAGCAAAATATTGACCGATGGAATTGTTTCTAAGAGTAGAGTTTGCGAATAGGGTGGTTCCACAAAACGTCTTTCCCATTCCGGTAAGCCGGGTCCCGCCATGTTGACGAACAGCGTCTGCCATGCCGCCTTTTGTTTACACGCAGGCGCTCGGCTATATGCGCCGGTTTTCGTGTTGGCGAAACGCTGACACATGGCGAGTGGCTCCATGGACGAGAGAACTCGGTAGAAACGACCGGGGATCACCGACGGGTCGACTTCTTGGCCGCCGGCTCCACCGACGTTCGATCAAAGACCGGTACGTATCAAAATCGAGTACCAGACGATAGTGGGGCGGCGGAGAAAAGCTCACCGGAGAAAAGCTCACCGCAAACCCGGCAGATGCGGAGAAAAGCTCACCGGCCTTTGAGCGGATGCGGAGAAAAGCTCACCCATTTTTTTAACTTAGCGGATTCTGCGTCAAACGTGGCAATCACAATTCGCATTCATCACTTCATTAAAAATATGTCATCTTTTTTGTAATATTCTTGAAGTTCATTGGGCATATTACTAATTCCTCAGAAATTAGTAATCATTCATTCTGTATATTATTAAGCCGCAAGTATAAAATAATAACATCGTACACTGGTAAAAAAAGACAACAATTTATTGACAGTTGACAGTGCGCCTTCGGGAGCTCTGTCAGATAAAGAGGTTTCTTCTTTGCGAGCTAATATGAATAGCGGTGTGTGAACCGTTTCAACTCCAAATATTTTGTAGTGGCTAATGGATAAGTAGGTGTTTGTTGATGTAATCACTGTCGGCTACGCTGTTTTCTTTCTGTTAATTTCACTAACAAAACTTTAGTTGCGAGAAGAGCCTCGTCCTGTCGTGTCTGTGGTCTTCACACCGGCGTCGTCGTTTGAGCGGTTTTCATCATGTATAACGTTCACCAACTCGCCCTATTACACATATATTACACAAGACTACACGAGTAACAACGCTGAGAGTGTGCAGCTCTGAAGGTCACGGGTGGTTCGCAGTAGAAGGGCACTATCGCACAAAGGCAACGAGTGGAAACATCAGCACGAACGGCTAGAAAACGTGCATGTCCGCGGAAGAAAGAAGCCTCGATATCCTACTGACTGTTCTATCCTGTTTTCAAAGGTGAACAAAAGCTTCAAAGAGTATTTCAGGCACCGCGTTGTTGCGCATGCACTTTCGAATTTTCGGCATTTACAGTTTTGATTTTTAGGTTTTAGGCATACATTATAAAGTTTTCGAACTCTTTCCGGTTCTTCAAGTGCATAAAGTTTTCAGTTAGGCTTCGTTGCGTAGAGAGTAAGCCATAGAAAACACTCGCCCGCAATTATTAATTTAGGAGCAATATACCCAATAAGCTTAACAAATATTACAAAAAAAGAATATTTTCGTTTTTACTAAGCTGACGAGTTTTAATGTTAATAAATTGATATAGGTTATGATCCAACAGTCTCCATATAAAAAGAAGAAAAAAAAAATCGGTGAGCTTTTCTCCGCATCCGCCGGTTTTGCGGTGAGCTTTTCTCCGGTGAGCTTATCTCCGGTGAGCTTTTCTCCGGTGAGCTTTTCTCCGGGATTCACGATAGTGTTCCATCATCGGGACTACTCCGGCGGACTCTGTTGATCCCGACGCAAAAGAACTCTACACTGTTAGCAAGTCCCGTGTATTTGGCGAATATTTGGGGTGAAAAACACGCTATTTACACAAATTACCATAAATTTACACGTTGAGTAACGGATAACTCGTTCACAAATCATGCGAGGTTGTAAAAAACGTGTTTTGGTTCGGTCATACACGCACAACCGTGTAGCCGACCTCGAAAACACGCATCACCCCCGGCGACGACCGCAGCATTGCCGGCTATCGAAGCACCGGAATGATCGGGGACACACTTAAAAAGGACCGTTGAGACAAATGCCGCGGAAAGAAACATGTCTCGGAGACGGATATGCACCAAAAGCAATTGCGCCATGTCGCAGGACGTTGGCGAAACCC
Organism: Ixodes persulcatus; assembly: GCA_013358835.2. Taxonomy (NCBI): domain Eukaryota; kingdom Metazoa; phylum Arthropoda; class Arachnida; order Ixodida; family Ixodidae; genus Ixodes; species Ixodes persulcatus. The sequence goes on from JABSTQ010003912.1 coordinate 70,548, forward strand.
GCGCTTACCATGCTCGCTGCCATTTTCTGGTCGATGGCAATGTGGCTTCCCTCATGTCGCCCAGGATTGTATTTGGTTTAAGGGTCTTGATAATAGTTTCTTACACACCACAAATAAAGTTATGGGTCTAATTATTCGTTTTAAACCGTGTGGGTCTTGGGACCGGTGTGGGCACAGGGACTCGTGCTAGGCGCCGGTGCGCAGCGTGCGCGCGAGCGAGGCTCGGTTCCGGGAGTTCGTTCCCGGCGGCCAGACAGTAAAGGTGTGTTTTCTAAATTCTGCCTCGTTGGTCCTTCTTTCGGGTGAGCAGTAGCACCGAACCCTACATTATTTGGCGCTCCACGCGAGGCCTACTGCTCCCCCGCGGGTTGGACCGCAGGCTTTTAGCCCGTTGTAGGCGTGTTAGCCTGGATTTTGTTGCTTTTTCCATCCCCGATAGGCCTACGTGGCCGTTCGACTAGGCTTCGGCCACCGGACGCCATCTTTGCCATCGCGGCTTGGGCATTGTGTATATTGTGCATATTGTAGTATATTGCGTGTTCTTCTTTTGCTCTTTCGTGTTTTGTTCTGTTTTTGTGTTGGGCTGTTTTTCTGCGGTTGCTTCTGCGATGCAGACCCGCCAAAGAGCCGCCGCAGACCAAGGCGAGACCGGAGAGGGGCCTGACCCGACGTCCATGGACCTGATGGCTCGGGTGGCCAACCTCTGCGACACGGTCGCGCAACGCCTGGTCCTGGCTGATCCCGGACCCCAAGGGCAAGGGCCACGACCCCAGGTGCCGGTCCCGTTGTACACGGGCTACGACGACCGGAAGTCCGTGGCCGACTTCCTGGCCGAGCTGGCGGCCTATAAGCTCGCCACGGGAGCCTCGGACGAGTACGTCCTCGCGCGGGTTCTGCCCGTAGCGTTCCAGGCGAGCGCCGCGCGCTGGTGGCGCATCGTGGCCCCCTTCCTCACCTGGGAAGACTTTCGGCGGAAGTTCCAAGATGAATTTCTTCCACCTGGGTACCAGTCTCGAGTCCAGCGAGAACTGGAGCGCCGGACCCAGCACCCGGACGAGACCCTCGTCGAATATGTACGGGTGATGCAGGAGCTCTATGACAGAGCCTGCCCAACGACGTCGGAGTCGGACAGGGTTGCTCGGGTGATGCAGCAGAGCCACCCAAGATTCCGGCCCTACCTGCATGGCCGCACGTTTTCCACCCTGGAGCACCTGGCCCGGGACGCTCACGGCATTCAAGAGACGCTCCTGGCCGAGCTGCAGTATCGGCCCCCGCCACCGCCTGAAGAAGCTCTCGAGCCGTCCTGTGCCTGGCGAGCTCCCGGGCCCAGAAGAGGTCCGACTCAGCGCCAAACCCTGAATGGCGCGGTCTGTCCCCCCCGTGCGCTGGACTCCTACGCCTTCGGGCAATGGGAGCGCGGGAGACCACTCGATGGTTCGGACCCCTGGCTACGTGCCCGGCCGGCTAGATCGAGACTACGGCAGGGTGAAAGCCGTTTAAGGTCCTTCCCCCGCACTGCCAACCGGGGCGCCGATCGCTGGTCCAACGAGGGACACCAAGAAGGGCCGCAACGACAAGCGCAGGCAAGCCCGACGCACGGCCCTGACCGGCACAACTCGGTGCGGTGCTTCGACTGTGGTCGCCATGGCCACTTCCGACGTGACTGCCCCGACCTGCTGCGCAACCGCCCTGCAGCCTCGGGAAATGAGTACGGCCGGTGGCGTTGACCCCTGAACGCCTGCCGGCCGCGGTGACCATGGACAACTCGGCAAAACTTCCATCGGTATGTCGAATTCAGCCTGACCTTGAGCTAATTGAGCCTCGTATGACAGTTACAGTGCTCGGAGTAGCTGTGGCAGCGCTGATTGATACCGGTGCGAGTCTGTCGCTTATTGGGGACTACCTGATTGAACGGTGCAAAGAGCAGAAAGCTAACATGCGCGAGACTAACGTGCGCTTACAGCTAGCGTCAGGACCTGAAATGCTCGCGAGTCAAGCCGTGAGGTTACAGATCGGGTTCAACGAGAAAAAACGCCGTCAGCGTTTCGTGTGCTTACCTGGTCTCACGGTACCGATCATTTTGGGGCGAGATTTTATTTTTGGGGAGAACCTGGTTCTTGACTTTCCGAACAAAGGATACCGGTTAGGTAGTGACGCGAAACTGATCCCGTTTACCAGACGAGAGGATTGCATCGTCAGTGTCGATAACGTTGGCGTTAGAACGCCTGCTTTGCGACTCCCATGTGCGGTAAGCGATTCTTTGCAGAAGTGTCCTGCTACGGACCAGCAAAAGCGGCGTCTCCAAAGACTCCTGGAAGAGTTTTCGCCGATGTTCACGGAGAACCCCGGTAGAACCGGTGTCCTAAAGCATTCAATTGACACCGGGAATACACGGCCTCTACGCTGCAACCCTCGACCGATCAGCGTACACAAGCGAGCCCTGCTGGACAAGGCGCTCCAAGAGATGATCGACACGGGTGCAGTACGTGAGTCACAGAGCCCTTGGGCCTTCCCGATCGTCCTTGCCCCCAAGAAGGATGGAACGGCTCGGCTTTGCGTCGACTACCGACGCCTGAATGCGGTAACCGTTCGTGACGCGTACCCGTACCCCTCGATTGAGTCGATCATGTACAACTTGGGAAACGCGAGCTTTTTCACGACTCTTGATTGCAGTCGCGGTTTCCTCCAAATAGAGGTCGAACCCGCTGACATCGAGAAAACAGCATTCACATGCTACAGAGGGTTGTACGAGTTTGTGCAGATGCCTTTTGGCTTAAGCAACTCTCCTGCCACATTCCAGCGTCTTATGGACATCGTGCTCGGAGATGTACGGCACAACTACGCCATGGCGTATATGGATGACGTAGTAGTCTTCTCACGCACGTTTGAAGAACATCTTGTGCACCTTCGGACTATTCTCGGGCGCATGCGGAATGCTGGTTTGACTGTTCATCCAGGCAAAATACAACTAGCAACATCTAAAATTAACCTGCTCGGTTTTGTAATCGACGATGGTGCGCTTCGCCCTAACGAGGACAAGCTGAGGGCCATAACTGAATTTCCTTCCCCCCATGATGCAAAGAGATTGCAGCGATTTCTGGGAATGGTTGGATTTTACCGCCAGTTTATTCCCCACTGTGCAGAGATAACGCGGCCTCTGAACGAACTGCTGCGCAAAGGCGTCAAATGGCGTTGGACGGAGACACAGCAAAATGCTTTCCTTCAACTGTCCAAGGCTATTGCTGAAACGGCATCCTTGAAGCTCCCAGACCTCAACCGCCCGTTTGTGCTGCAAACCGATGCGAGCGGCTACGGTTTAGGTGCAGTGCTGCTTCAAGACTTTGACGGTGTCTTACGACCCGTTGCGTTTGCTAGCCATACGTTGACAGCAGCTCAACGGAATTACAACGTTTGCGAGCTTGAGTGCCTAGCCATCATATTCGCCCTGCAGAAATTCAACATGTACCTTGATGGCGCGCGCTTTGTGATCCAGTCAGATAATGCCGCCCTGTCTTGGCTTCAGCGGCTGGAAAATCCGGCTGGACGGTTAGCACGCTGGGCACTTACGCTTCAAAAATATGACTACACCATTGTGCACAAGCCAGGTTCCCAAAACAAAGTCGCAGACGCTTTGTCGCGCGCTCCGCTCGGCGAAGAGCACGTGCACGAGGATGCCAATGTTGTGGCTGCGATAGATGCTGGCTCGCGCTGGGGTACTTTGATTAGCCGAGATGAGCTTCATGCTGCACAGCAGAACGATGGACTTTGTCGCAGGGTCTCTGAGTGGTTGTCTTCACGTGACCGACGTGGCAACAGAGACGCTGACATGGGTTTTGACTCGTACTTGCTAGCCGAAGACGGTCTGCTGCTCCGGTACATACCTCAGATCAACGACGAGGAGGGTGGCTCCACAGAGACTCCATTTCGAGCCGTGATACCTCGCCGACTTCGCACGTCATTTATTAAATACTACCATGACTCTGCTCTGGCTGGTCACAGTAGTGGCTGCAAGACTTTTGAAAAGTTAAGCCGTACTGCAACTTGGCCACGAATTCGTCAGGACGTGCTGAGGTACGCTCGCTCATGCCCTGTTTGTCAGAAAGCCAAACCTCGTGGAGGTCAACCCCCTGGACTCATGCAGCCAGTCGTGAGTCGATCCCCATGGGAATGCGTTGCTGTCGACGTCATGGGCCCTTTCCCACGCAGTCCGCGTGGCAACCAGTACTTGTTGGTTGTCACGGATCACTTTAGCAAGTGGGTGGAGCTATTTGCGTTGCGATCGCTGACGTCCAAGAAAATCTTGTCTTGTCTTATGGAGACGTTCACACGCTTCGGATTTCCGGCGAAATTGATTAGCGACAACGCTACTTATTTTGCCAGCAAAGTGTTCCGAGACTCATGTGCCGCATTGGGCATACAACACAGGCGGACGTCTCCTTATCACCCACAAGCTAACATCACAGAGCGGGTGAACCGAAACCTGAAATCGATGTTAATAGCTCACACCGAACGTCACCCTGACTGGGACGCAAAGCTCCCAGAGCTCGCGTTCGCAACACGCACAACCGTTAACCGGTCTACAGGTTTTACGCCAGCTTGCCTTAATTTCGGAAAAGAGCTGACTTTCCCACTGGAAAACACTTGCACGACCAACAACTCTGGCGCTGCTCGCTCATACGGTCAGTTTGCAGGAAGCCTACGACGCAGACTCAGGGACATCGTCGTGATGCCCGGGAGAGCTTGGACGCCGTACGGCTTCAGCAGGCTGAGCAGTACAATCGTGGCCACCGGGACGTGCAATTCGAAGTTGGAGACCTTGTACTCCGACGGACACACCCACTTAGTGACGCCTCCAGAGGTTTCACAGCTTCCTTGGCGAACCGGTGGGATGGTCCGTATCGAGTGCGAGACAAGGCCTCACGCCTTACGTACACGCTTGTTCATGGCGAGTCTGGACGACTTGCAGGACCTGTTCATGTCACCAACCTCAAACAATATTATGAATCGGATGTCGAACTTCTCTCGCAGGTGGAGAGTGATGCCGATCCGGGTTATACTTAATTCTGCGAGGGCTCTTCCTGATGTTGGTGACGAAGACGAAGATCTAAGAAGATGCGCGTTGCAATAGGCTTGAGCGAGAACTAGTACTTTCCCCACTGGATTTGCGCGTTGTTTTGTGCGGTGGACGCATAGACGCGGATAGTGTGCTCGCAAATTCAACTTGTCTATTGCCGCGCCCAACGTTATGAACGCTTTCTCGTAGAAAAAACCCTTGTAGAAGACCACTCATGGGTCCTCTTTCTTTCTTTTGTTTTCCTTCTGCTCTCCAAGATGCCCCGATACAACCGAAGGAGGCGCACGCCTTCTCCCCCTCCACCACCACCACCTTGGGAGCACCACGGCCATCGCCCTCCGGCTCCGGGACAACGTCGCCGCCGGCCCTTCTACCGACGCCGGGGCAACTCCGCCACCTGGACCGTGCTGGGCCCCCAGGGCCTACCCATCTCATGGGCATCGAACCTGCCCTGGGAGGTCCAGCCCCGGCCCCTCACCACGGACCCCCCGGCCGAGGTCCCGGAGCCGTTCCGGGGGCCTACCCTCACCGACCGCCACCCCAACGACCCTGTCCAACTATACAACGAGGAGGAGCGCCGGCTCCTGTGCCCCCTTTGTGGGGTGCCCGAGATCCACCGGGGCACCCATCAGGCCGGCGCTCTCCACCGTGCCCGGGAGTCGGCCGCCGCCGCCAGGGCCGTCGTCCTGCGCCTTGTGGCCATCGACGAACAGAACCTCCAGCGGGCCCTGGCGGTCGTCCGGCGTCTCAGGCCCGCCCTCCTCCGCCCCCCGTCGCCGGCGGACATCGCCATCAACATTGACGAAAATGACGACTTCTGAACACCCTCACCCCGACAACAACAACGCACTCCAGGGACAGGGGCGGGGGGGGGGGAGGGAGGGGGGAAAGTTTGTGGGTCTTGGGACCGGTGTGGGCACAGGGACTCGTGCTAGGCGCCGGTGCGCAGCGTGCGCGCGAGCGAGGCTCGGTTCCGGGAGTTCGTTCCCGGCGGCCAGACAGTAAAGGTGTGTTTTCTAAGTTCTGCCTCGTTGGTCCTTCTTTCGGGTGAGCAGTAGCACCGAACCCTACAACCGTTAATGTGGATATAAAAAGCGTGTCCTCGATCTGAACACGTGACATCGCAGTTGGTTTCGTTTTGGCTTCAACCTTCAACTGCAAGTGGTCTGGCCACGGCGCAAGCGCAACGCCGATGTACGCTGGAAGCTAGAGCCGGTTTGCTTTCCTTGTTTTTGTTTGACCGGAGAAAATCTGGCATCAACGCATGGCTGGCATGGCGCCGCTATTGTTCTGGTTTGACAGGACGCGAGAAGCTTCGCCTAGAGCTTCGCAGTTTGCGAGCACATAGCGAAGACGTGACCGGAGAAGTGCTCCTGTGATGTTCCCGGAAGACGGAAAGTATCATTCGTAATCGTTGTGTGTGCTTTGAAAGCGAAGGGACTCACAGGGTCCACGACTGCGCAACCACAAGCCAAGGTTCACGACAGCGCTGCGTTGACCTCGGCGATCTCGTTCTGTTTGGGGCAACACGGCGATGCGAGAAAGTGCCGAAACGTTCGTGGTGTGTGGTGCGGTGCCCACGCTAACACGGACCTCAAATTGGTTCTTGTGGAGTAGAGGTTCAACGGGTTCAGTCCCATCGTCGTCAGCTGATCCGGTCCAGCTGGTCCGGGAGGACGCAGCGAGCGTTTTTAAAAGTAAATCTTCCTTCGTTCCGTTTCAAAATGTGGAAGATTCCCGACGCATACCGTGAGTAAAAAGCTCCGGGCGTTTTCAACAAAATTATGTCGTTTTAATTGAACAATGGGCTTCAGATTGTTGTCCTAAATCTGCCGTTTTTATGCCTCGTGTTGTTGGACTGCATTTGCACAGCGACGTGTTTGCACAGCGACGCACACCGCTCGAGTAGATGATTGGGTCCTGCAAACGGTTGTAGCACGAATCCCCCGATTTCATTTCCCCCGTCCCAAATGCCCCGTGCCATTTCCCCCGAGTGTCAAAATCCCCGTTTTCAAAATTCCCGTCTCGTTTGCCCCGAGTGTCAATATCCCCGTGCCCAATTTCCCCGCTATGCACCTGCGGACGATCCGGTTACGTGTCTTGCAGTGCACGGATCGGCATGCTTTCTCAGTGTCGGCTTACAGACTTTTCGGAGCACGGAATATTCGATCCGTGATCATTTAAACTTGCAATTTTTCATCAGTTATTCCTAAAACTAGGAGTTGTATTTTATAACCTCTATTTTAATCTTCTGAGCATTACTTTTTGGCAATTATTAAAGCACTCGTAAGTGACTAACGTCAATGCACTCGTACACCTCTGCTCTTGTTTTCAAATCAACGCGCACTGTGTTCTTTGCGATTCTGTGTCAGTAATTCACATCTCTACAATAATGCTATTACAGGAAGTTTATTTACACGTTTCTGCATACACTTTCATGGGAGCAACGTCCACTACTTATATGCCGCAATATCGCGGCACCAGCTTCAGGAACTCTAGGATGCTCAGCTCTCCATTGGACAGACGCTCCTCGAGCTTCTTTATGGCCTCGTCTTTCATCTCCCACTTCTTTTGACGCTTTCGGGCTTGGCAGCCGTTGGACACTTGTAGGAGGGTGACTCTGCTAGTGGCCTCGTCTTGCTTGATATGCTCGACGAACGTGAAGACATTCGGGGGTGCTTTTCCGATGACATTGTTAATTTTCCTGCAGATAAAAAGCACAGAGGTCACAACTTCTGGTAGATAAGAAATTTGATACTAGGATAACTACATTTTATAATATTGCAAAATGTACTCACCGGTGCCAGGCTTCCTTGAAGTTGTTAGTCCGGGCTCCGTTGTTCTGGTGGTGGTTCCACTGGTGGATTTCGTAGTTCCCCAAGAGCCAGGTATCCTCGAAGTACAGGATCAGTTGTGGGACTCCTGGGGCTTGTGGCACTGTTGCCTTCAAACTCCGCCAAGCAACACGTACAAAACTTGGCGGGACAAAGGCCAAACTGATTGTCTGGCGTACAAACAATGTTACTGAAGAATCTTCTTGGTAGGCCTTAGAAAGTCCGAGGTCCTGAACCTTTCTCCAGATGGCCTGAGAAAAGTGGAAATGGCAGCCCCGGTGCCGAATGCCAGGAAACACGAAAAGGAAAGCCTGGATGAGGGCCAGTTCAAAGTCCGTACGGACAACGTTGAGTAAGAGAGGTGCACGAAGAGCGTCGAACGCTGCCTTGAAGTTCGTGAAGGCCGCCATGTATACTTCTCGGGACTTCCCAGGTAGAAGAAAGTAGGCCATGTTGAAGCTCACCCCCTCTTTGACGACGCTGATTGTGAGCAGTTGATGAAACAAGGACAGACACGAGAAAAACGTGCCATCGATGAACACCTCTACCACTTCCGCAAAACGAAAGAGCAGCTCCTGCGTACAAAAGCAAAGAATACGGCCTGCACTTATGCTGATGTCAAACAGCAGGAAGTCTCGCTTAATCTCGGCCATGTTTCTTGGTAGGCTTGGCTGTTGCTTTTTCTTCTCCCGGTACATGGTGCTCCTCACGCTCTCGAAAGTAGGCAGCTCCGCCATTACCGTGTCACTAACCTAGAACAAATTCGTCCCGTCACAAACAAGTTTCAACCCACAAGGCTCCAGATCTCCCTGCTGTACACTTGGGGTGCTGGCAAATGCGGCTCCGACCTCACCCTTTCCTTCAATTTATTTTTGAGTCGCTCTTCCCGTAGTTGGCTGCGATTAGGGGGATGGTTGTGCTCTGAAGATAAGATAAGATAAGATAAGATAAGATAAGATAAGATAAGTTTATTTGATTTCAGAAAAACTCTCATACAATCCAGCCCGCTTAAGCGTAGATACGCTTGTATGCGGGACATGGCAGTACAGACATTTTCATCATGTAGACACAACTGATGGTTAAATGTAAGTAAAACATGAAAGAAACATTCAAAATAACACAGTAAACAACGAATTTTACAAGCAGAAAATTCGCCTGTGAAGTAACTTCCAGTTCGACAATATCAATCAATCAATGGTTACAAAAGAAACATTGTGAATTTACACTCATAAAGACAAGAATCAACACGTATATAACGAGATACACTCGATAGAAAACACTAAGTTGTGCGCAATACCTCATTGTTCAGAATTTCCGTTCGACAAAAAAACACCACTCTTTTATTTTTTTATACATCTGCCTCTTAGATGACAGGCTTAGGATGTCTTTAGGCAAGCTATTAAATATTGCAGGAACATAATAGTTTCTTTGTTTTTTCCGTAGTTTGTATATATTTTTGGAATTGCATAGGTTTCTGTATGCCGGAGTGTTTTTATCCTGTTAGGTATTTCTTTGAATTCCTTCGAAAAATAATGGCTGGTTAAAACGACAAATTTAAAAACATTTTCAAACGATAATAGTTCGACTGCCTTCTTCCTTTCCTTGGTTTCCTTCAGTTCATGTTTTGACCCATATACTATATTGCTTACACATCTATTAATGATACTATCAATTTTTTGTTGCTTGTATTTAGGACATGTTCCATATATAGTCATTCCGTAACGTATCACAGATTCCCCCAATGATAGGTACACCTCACGCCTCAGATTGACGTCACATCCACTTTTAAGTCTATATAAATATGCAGAAACTACGCGAAGTTTTTGTATAACATGATCAATGTGATTACTTCATAAAACGTTTTCGTCGAAATGCAAGCCAAGGTAGGGTGTTGTTTTAACAGTATCCATTTTTTCGCAGTCGCACTGATCACAATGTTGATCATGAAGGAATATGGGAACATCAAACATAACTTGAACATATGAACATATGAACGTGATGAAAATCAATTACTGTAGCAGAAATGTTTAATTTGTGCTAAATAAGTGCAATTAATTCAGTCCCCTTTCAGGATAACTAAAGAGCTATCAGACAGTCTATTAAAGAAATCGCTTACCTTGGGTTTTCTTGATTACTTTTTCTTGTTCCGTGAGAACCGCTGCTTTGCAGTTCAATTCCCAGTATTTGGCACATCTCCAGGCAGTCTTCTCACCTTTATTCTTTCGCTGAAATAAATACTTGAATCCATCTACTATTACGGCGCCCTTCCCTTTTTGAGTTTTTAGAAATTCGACCTCCATCTCCTGTATCTTGATCTCGACTGGGAAACATTCACCGTGGAAAGTTCCTTAAGTAGAAAAATGTGTCGAACTCTACGACCTCAACATCCTAGATAGCAATGATATCATCGCTGCCAGAAGTCATCAAAGGTTGTCGAGGTTCTTTTTTATAGGTTAACTCTAGGTTGCACTTCTTTAGTGTTCAATTGTTCTGTTATTGTTATTTTTTTTAACTTCTTGCTTTTTAAGGCCATCTAGCCGTGTTTGTAGTTTTCCGGTTTTTTCCTTCGTCCTGTAACCAGACTTGGGGGGGGGGGGGCGGTGCAGACGGAAGCCGGGTTAACTGATAAGGGGATAAAGGAAAGGGGGTCCTGAAAGCCGAGGATTTTGAAGACGGGGGATATAACACGGGGAATTCGCAGCGGGAATTTTGACACAGGTGTTTTGAGATTAGGTTATTTCGTGCACCACCCCTGCAAACGACAGTTATACAGAATTTCAGGGAAACTTAAGTCACCACCGATATTTTTCTATAAATCTCGTGTGAGTTTGTTGCGCTCATCATGCGGTGTGAATAAATTAAGGCAAGATTTCCTACCTGCCCACAGATGCATGAACTGAGACCATTTTTTATGTAGTGAACATAGTGCTTTTTCTTTACTTTGGAAAAAGGCGTTGGTGCATTTATTATGGTACAATCTTTGAGAGTTGAGAAATTGGGAGAGCGAGCAAGCTTTCCCGACTTTGTCTCTTTTCTCTCTGGCACTGCCCCTAGTTTCAAGTTGCAGTTTCAGTAGACATACCTACTAGCAGGTACAAACTGCTCTAAAGCAGGTGAAAGACTGGTAAGTCAGGACGGTGCGGACTCCGTGTTTTGCAATATGCAAACGATTTTGTTGTGCCCGTCGTTTGCGTCTCCAGCAAAACGAATAAGATGATCTTCAAAGGCACAATCACAAGCCGAGATTTACGATAACAGTGCGTTCGCTTCGGTTGTCCGTGTAGTTGTATTATACCCTGCTCTCTGCAACACCGTGTCATGACGAAGAACTGGAACGGTCACGGTTTGTGCTGGGCTACCGGTTGACAGAAACCCGCATCGCCCGCATCGGCACCGAGTGCACTTGGGCTGTTGATGCTCAAGCCTTTCATCCGCGGCTTGTCGCCAGCTGATCCTGCTACTCGACGGTGAGGAAGCGGCGCGAGTGACCTCTGAAGTAAATGTAAATCCTCGTTCATCCAATTATCCGGTGTCAAAGTGTGGAAGATGTCCAACGTGTACTGAGGGCGGGAACTACTAGCGGTTCGCCTTGCTTTTATAACCGAAACCAGAGCAGCGAGATAACTGCCTTGCGTACTCCAAAAAGACGCAAACAATAAGTTTCAACAGGTCGAGCACGTCACCGCGGATGTAGGCGAGACAGTGCACACTGTTTAAACGCTTGCAGTATCCACGAGTGCTACCAGAAAAATGACAACAGAGAAGGAGCTCGCGATTCAGCATAATGCAGTGCCACGGGCCCGTGAATTTTCAAAGTTCGGGATAATGGCGGTATAAAAAAAAAATAAAAAAACGCATCAGCGCCACATTAGTGATCACGAATAACACCGGTCACAAACTCCCAAGCCCCACCGCTCCACTCGACACCGACACGACATACGACAACAAACTGTATCAAAACGCCCCAAAAGTGAAGGCTTCTGCTCCCGTACGCGTGCTACAACTAGCGGAAGTGAAGTGTTGGACGGATGTCCTTCACAAATACTTATATAAAAAATGCTTTGCGCAAGGATAATTTCCATTGATTATTGAATACATAATGATAAAATCCTAATAATTTGTTTTTCTATCTGATTTAAGCTAGTCGGACTGCTCATAACACTGGTCGAGCATGAAAATAACAAAAATTTCAACTTTTTCATGGCCGGTTTAAGAATTATTGTTAATACATCGTTGTTTTTCGCAACGGATTAATTTTACAGGTTTTGCCTCCACACTTTTTAAATGCAGGCAGTTCTTACATACGGCTGTCTATTGTGCCGTGTTTTGTGTCTTCTTCTATTAATCTGTAACGGTCAGCGACCAAAGAGCTCACCCGCACATGTCAAGCTTATATACGCCGCGGGGAAAAAAGTATCTTAGTAGGAAGTGTCGGGCGCAGTGTCGGTGTTGTGTTTGTGTATGTGTCGGTGATGTGTCCTACGTGGTACTCGTGTTGTCTGTGATGTATGTAGGGTTGCTGTCTACTTGTGATAGTTCTCAGCGTAGTAACAAACTCCCGATTGTTTTTTTTTCACTGGCTGCAAGAAATCTCACTAGGTGGCGCAAGTTACCGCCCTACTTCAAATAGTTTGCTCGAGCTGTTTATCCATGTAAGTTCAGTATTCGTTTTTCTGTCTAGCGGTTCCGTGTTTTGTCGTAGCTGCCGACGCCACCGACCGCCGACGACGGACGTACGTACCTTTGCACGTAGCTACGTCCGCCGTTTGGAGACTGTTTACTGTGTATAAAAGACATCGAACGAGAACAAACGCGTCCTGTGTGCTTTCAATTCGGCTGAAAGGCGCGCGGCTCGCTGGGCTCGTCTCTCGCCTGTTCTCGGCTGCTGGCCGCCATGTTTCATAAAAAAAACACGCTGGACCGTGTTTCTCGGAAAGCAGACACGGTGTAGCGTGTTAAGTTTACACGGCACCTCGTGTGTAGGCGAATAACACACATGGCTGCGTGTAAAACGAACACGTTTCGACGTGTCCGCTATGGGACAACGGTTTACACGTCTGGGCGTGTTATTTTTGCTAACCGTGTACCGAGCTGGAAAACACTGCCTCCGCGCGTAGACGAAGCATGACGAAGGTTAATCAACGTGGCGTCCTGCCAGATTTCGTGCCAGAAGTACGTCACGTGAAACCGTCCCCTAGGAACTACTTGTCGCTGAACGTCTGCAGCTGTAATCGGTGCTGCATTCATGTCATGCCGTGTGGCGTTTACCCGACCCCACTCATCATACCGGAGCATTTCACAAGTTGTTGGCTATATCCACAGCTGCTTCATGCTGCGCTCTTGCGAGGTTTATTCACCCTTTTGAGTGCTTTCCATGACATCATTCGGCGATTTCTAAAGATGTTGTTTTTATGACTTGAATTGGTGTTCTTGCGGTATATGTCAGCGCAATGAAATTTATGTTTCCGTGCACTACGCCAATGCTTAAAGGCCGGCCCGCAAGCAGAGAGAAGGAACCGGACCCTCCCTTTCCTTCTCGCCACTATGAAAGGAGGAAATCGCCTTTCGTTTCCTTCTCGCCATTTTCCGATTTTTTTGTTTTTTTTGCCGGCTGCCCGATTTTTTTGGGGGCAAGTTTGGGGTGGGGGAAATGAAATCTTGAAGGATTTGAAAAGATTATCCAGAAGCCAGCCGGCACACCTGCGACAAGGAGCTGAACCAACCGAGTAGCTGTTTTGAGCGAGCTTGGCACTGGCTCTTCCCAACGAGTTGGATTGGCTTTTTTTTTAGCATTGGTTTGGAGGACGATTCTCGCTGTTGTGAGAGCACAAATACCTTGTTCTGTTCAAAGAAGTAGTCATTGAAGTATCAATTTTAATATAAATATCTGATTTGGCATCTTTCGTTGTTTAGGCGAATTCATGGCGACAACGGGAAGTACGAGCGGCGTTTTTCGGTATATCAGGGGTGGCGCTCCACAGACCGGTGGTTCTGAATCATTATGGTTCGTGGACCGGCAGAGGTGACGGAGGATCCCATCCGTAGTGGGTCTAGCACTTTTCGGTGTAGAGCGTGTTGCTGTAGGGCATTTCGGTGCAGACTTGTCGGTGCACGGACATTTCAGTGTACGGATTTTTTGCTGCAAAGACTTTTCGGTGTGGGACTTTTCGGTGCGCGGATATTTCGGTGCACGGACATTTTGATGCATGGACATTCGATGCTATGGCTCGCTCGCCGGTATCTCCTTCCAACGTACGCACTACACGCTTCACATCGTGCTTGCGCGTTGAGTCGATAGAGATAGTCTCCTCCATAAGGTTTTGGCTTTATTATTGGTACTGCGTGTAGGAAAGGACCCAACCAGCAAGAAGCTTGAGAAGTTGTTAGTGTATTCAGAAAAATTTTGAATATCTTCAAATGCGCCTCCTCCACGTAATCGATGGTTAATAATTTGTTAATAAATTGTTAATAACCTCACACGACGAAGAACAATGTAATTATCACTTGTAACTCATTAGGGAATAAAGGAGGCGTGTGCGGGTACAAAATAAGTGCAATCAAATCAAATATCGATCTGAATCAAGCAAACAAGACGAATTTGGTTAATGCTACATCTATTTTATTTGGTACCAAATGTTTGCTAATTCTCGTACGAAAAAAAGAGTGGCGGTGTATGATCTGTGCTCAACGTCTCCTCCCGTGCCGTAATGATGTCGCCGGCCGTAAGAAACTGCCTTACAATCGTGCATATACAGGGTGATTTTTTTAACGACTAGACGTTTTTCTAATCAAGACGTCATAGTTACGCAATTGCGGTTTGTGCCTTATCGGTAGTTATCAAAAACACCAAATAATTCACTCTTACAAAGACGTAACGCACGTGCAGTAAGTAGTTCACGGCGTCCTAAAAAACCTCATTTGGACGCGAATCGTGTTACCGCAATCTTTTCGGCCGCCGGGCTCCTCGCCCCTTCTACAGTGGCGTTGTCACAGCGATGCGCATGGTTTATCGCTTTGGCTTCATGGCGTTGGGCTGTGCCACGCGGAGATGGAGGCCACATAAAATCAGAACTATATTTTCGCGATTTTCGCGCCCAAATTAGAAGGACGCCGTATCAGGTCGCCGTATAATAGTGTACGCGCGTTAAATCTTTTTAAGAATGGACGGTTTGGTGGCTTTCGATTATGGCCAACAACTTTCTAAATACACTATGTCGTTTTCTTTTCTAATTAAAAGGTTAATTAGCGATTTTTAGGCAATCGGTCGGTTTTAGTTGCGTTCTTTCTTGAACCTAATCCTCGCCTGGCCGTATAGCTCACCTACACAAACAGCAATTGCGCTAATTTTCACCGGACAATTTGGTGGCTTTCGATTATGCCCAACAACTTTCTAAATAAACTATCCCGTTTTTTTTTTTCTAGAATCAAAAAGTTTATTAACAAATGTTAGGTAATTCAGTCGGTTTTTGTTGCGTTCTTTCTTGAACCTAATCTTCGCCTGGCCGTATAGCTCACATCCACAAAACGTTAATTTGCACGTTTTTTTTAATATCTAGTAGGTGAAAAAAAAAAAAAAAAAAAACAACGCTGCATATAAAACAGAGGGCAGTTCTTTTCTGATATAAATAAAGCGTGGGGTACGCGTCTTGCATGCATCTTTTTTTTTTCGGCCTATAAAAACAAATCCCGCAAAGAGGGGGGGGGGGTCGCGATTTTCAAGGGTCGCAAGGTCGCACTGCAATAAGCCTTTGAGGGTTTAGTGAGAATCCTTGAAGTGCTTTTCTTCGGCATGTGCCAGGTACCTCATAACAAAATTGTGAAGAAAACACATCACTAAAAACACTTCATTGCAAACCCAGTCTTGCTTTATTATTTTTTTTTGCTTTTGTCTTTTACCTCCATACGAAAATGAATGGTTCTTACAATTGTGTCCTTGGATTCCTTTGTATCAACATTTTTACTGCTGGATAGACGTGACTTTTGAGGAATGTGAAGCGTTGTATCTTGGACGCCCCTACAAAGGCAGATGAACGGTTTGTTTTTTTCGAGTTCATCGAACAGTATCTACAATCGGATCGCATCGTTATTTTGTTAGGGGATTTTAACTGTGTTTGTGCAGCGCAGGACATATCGAACAGTGCGCGGTTCAGGCATAGCAGTACTGATTTCTTAAATGGCATGGTCGAGCGTTGTGAGTTGGAAGACGTTGCACTTTGCGCGTCAAGTGGGAGAGAGGTGCAGTATATGCATTTTCAGAGTGCCAGTCATGCGCGCTTGGATTGTGCGTACGTTTCGCTCGACCTTGTAAGAGCGTGCAAGCAGTATGCGGTCGATTACGTCTCTTTCAGGGATCATGCTCTTGTTTCTTAACGAGGCGCCGAAGAAGATCGTTTGGGGTTTATGAAAGTTTAACGCCAAGCTTCTCGGAAGGACGATTGTTTTTCCAAGGCAGTGCGCCAAAAGCTGGAGGATTCGACAAGTGCGGAAGGGGAGGAGTTCGGCGTTAAAGGGAGTTATTTAAAGAGCAAACGAAGATGGCAGCTGTTGAACGCTCCAGTTCTTTGAAGCACGACGAAGAAAAAAAATGACCGCATCTCCATGTGGTGAATGATGTTGATTGGGGCGAAGCTCTGGTGGTGCTGATGATACTGATTTTATTGTTCATAGGTAGTGCTGATGGTGCTGATTTTTTTTTTATTGCTCATAGGTAGTCGAGTTCCGGGTTGCGTTTCGACTTCATTATTACTGCTTTATGGTCGGTCAAATGCAGAGCCAGTGGTTCTTCTAGCGGATCAACTTGGATCCGCTAGAAGCCGTGGGAACGCATCTCCACCGCTTAAGTCAACGGTCCATGTCAGAAGGAGAATGTGTGGTATGGAACGTGGTTATATACGCATTTGAGCATTTGACCGCAGCGCCCTCTCATCTATAGACATTGAGCTAATGCATGCAAAGTTTAACGCGATTATATACGCATATGACCGCAGCGCCCTCTCCTGTATAGACGTTGAGCGGATGCAACGTTTCATCCATGACATCCCCAGC